>NW_019775025.1:0-11132 GCF_001039355.2 Lingula anatina | reverse complement strand
TCGCTTAGAATAAGGATTTGTGTCTATACAAGTCTGGAACTTTGGAGGATAAAGATGATTTGGCATACATGTAGTAATCAAATTTCAGAGTGTACACATGTACATGTAGCTTTAAGGTAACTCAGAAAGATGGGATAGAAAAGTATATGGACAGTCATACAAAAGATCACATCAGGCGTGAACAGCAGCATGAAGGCTACTTAATTTTTTAAGTTCGGCTCAGAAAGTACAGCAACAGGTAGCAGTATCTAGGATACAAAAATGATCTCTTTTGAGATCGCTTCATGGTAAAATGTGATTCACGAGAAGCTTTAAGTGCTACGTTTCTGCTTACGTTTTAAAGGGCTGTTACAGCACTAGGCAGAAATTCTGAAAAAAGTACTATGTGGTCTGAAGAGCCTTGTGAATAAACTTTCAGCAAATCTAAATCACAGGGTGTTTTCCTGCAAGGCACGTAAGACAGACTAAGTAAATGTGAGGTTTAAAACAAAAACTTCTACATAAATATCATCAGTAAACAGAACTTTTTCATCAAAATTAAAATATGTGAATTATTTAATTGCAGTGACTATACCGACATACACTCTTGTAAATCCCAGTAAAGGGTATTTTTCCAAGGCCACAAGACATCACATTTGGATTCACTCAAGAAACAAGAAAGGGTAAAGAGGCTAGTCATATTATCTGTAAAACATTTTATTTTCTTTACAAGTTTTACTAGAAGCATTGTATGATTATTATGGTAACATTTGTCAATCTGCTACATCAGTTCTGATCCTTTGGGTAATACACCACTGCTGCAATCCTCTTA
The DNA here is from genome assembly GCF_001039355.2 of Lingula anatina. Next base: position 10,321 of record NW_019775025.1, on the reverse strand, counting down.
CAACACAGATGCAATAAAAAAAGATGGGCAGTGCTGTTAAACTGCATTTCTTTCCAGCAAGAAGCATTAACCAGGCAAAAAATTCCCATCATTGCATGTAAGTCAAAGCAATACTTATTTAAACATCCAGAATAAGTAAATGGATATCAACAACTCCAAGGATTTGTAAAAAAAAAAAAACTTGTTTTCACGCAGGGAATCATACAGTTTCCATGTCATCATGGCTTTCAATAAGTAAATCATCTGGTTCTTCCTCATCAAAGTATTTTTCCTCTTCATCGTGTTCCCGGATGTCTAGAGAGTCATATTCTGCATTTGTGTCCACTTTACTGAAAATGAATAAACAGAGATTTCTGATACATAAACAAACTCTACTATTTCAAAGTAAATTGTTATTTGATGTAATTTAAACAATGGCTTTAATAACAGGGATATATTAATTAGGTCATAATACCATAAGTTACATTAAATTTTCATATGTTGTTGTAAAGTTCAGGTAGATTTAGTAATCTGATTTGCCCACTCAATGAATTTTGTTATAATTCATTAACATCAAAGATATGATAGATGAAATTTTATCATAAATCAATAGAGAATGTCAAAAATTTACTTTTACAATAAAAAAATTTACAATTAAATTGAGTCAGGTAATTTTGTATGTATTTGTCTTTGTCTTGCATTATGTAATCTAAATGTATATGGGCTTTAGTTTTCAAGTCATGTCAATCATTCAAATACTTTGGTTTCATTTACCTATAATCAAAATCTTCATCTTCTCCATTCATAAATCTCTCTTTCATTATGTTCAAAAATTCTTCCTTTAACAAGTTGCGTTCAGCTTCTGGAAGATTTTCCCTGCCATCTTTACTCTGACCTGGAGTAAGGGAAAATAGAAAAATTAAATTGCTTTCTAACAAAATAAAATAAAATAAAGAAGAATTTGTGTCTGAGCAAGATATTCTTTTTTTTCTGATGGTGAAAAGAAATACTGAATTTTGATATTAAATCAATGATATCTATACAAGGCATGTTAACTAGTCTTACCATTATCCATTTCAAGTTCTTCCTCACATTCGTCCTCCTCCTCCTCTTCACTTTCCTCACATTGGTCATTCTACAAACATGCCATAAGAAATGTATTTTCAATAAAATGTCAACAAAATGGAATTTCTTAGAAATACCAATGGTTTTTACATTTGTGCATAACTGAATAACAGCAACTTTACCTTCAAGTATGCAACAAAATATCATTTAGTATTTCAAGATATTCAGTATTTCAAGATATGAATTTAACCTTAAAAGGAAAAATTACTTTTCTCTTCAGTTCCATGCAGTAGCTGTGTATAGATAGCAGTATCACATAATACATACCTCTATTTCTTTTTGTTTGTAGTACAATTCATTCTGAAGCACTATTCCTACATGGTCCATTAAAATGTGTGAAAACCTACAGTCTGCTCTATCAAATGTCCCTGCCTTTTCTTGAATTTCTTCTTCAGTCAAATATTGGCCAATCATCTGTTCATACAATAATGGATTCCTAGATTTCATTTCCTCCTCTGAGAAGTATTCCCCATCCTCTATAAGTTTTTTCATTGCTTCATACCTCCTGTTTTTGATTATGGTTTTACTCTCTTTTTTACTGAACTGTTTTCTTAACTCTTTCAAATGAAAATCTACTTCATAGTTTCCTTTAAAATTTTCAAAATGAGACACATCTTCTTCTAGCATATATTTACCAAACCTAGAGAGGAATGTTGCAGGGTTTTTTGCATAAATTTCTCTAGCTATATCTGCTTTCTGTGACACTGTGAGGTCTGGTTCTCCTCTTTGCTGATGTTTAAAGTGTGCGTTGGTGGTGCCAAGTCTGTTGCACATATCATCAACAGTTGTGTTGTTGGTTTCCATAAGTGAACATATACTTTTTGCCATATTCCAGTGTTAAAAAGGAACTAGATGCAATTTAAATTTTTTGACTGATGTCCACGAGATTCACTCCTTTGTCCAGTTCTGGAATGAATTAAAATACTGCATTTAATCAAAATTGAAACATGCATTGAAAACAGTTGCCCATGTAGAGAATGACCATGTTATGGCTATATGCTAGTAGTATATGTGGAATATTCTGATAAAGAACCAGTTTTTGTTTAAACTTTCCTACTTTCAGATGTTAAGGGAACTTTATACATGTTTTTAGGGTTACAGCAGAATTACATGTGCAGGTAGACTGATATTGAAGGAGTCATGGTCTTTAAGCAGTGTTCATAACTTAACAAGCTCTGTCCTAAAGTAAACCCCCCGTTTTTGAGGTCAATTTAGCAGAAGTATTAAAAGTGATACTATAGTAAATACTTATACATCTATATTTAAATATTTGTAATTTTATTATGGATTGCACTTTAATTATTGGAAGCAATGCAAGTTTGCTAACAACTGTATCTCGATCAAAAATTAAGATATAAAAAGCTTTTTAGAATTGCCTTCTTTGACTACAGTTTCGGCAACGTACATTTTTTGGCAGAGCACATGTCGCGCTACATTCAAACGGGTGGATCTTTACGTACATGTACGTCTGGATTCATCAGTGTTTCCTACTGCAGCATTTCCCATATAACATGTTGTTCTTCTGCTCGTGGAGGCAAAAATATTGCATCCAATCAAATCTGGCGTTTCAACGCATTTCGTAAACGACAGCCATCCAAAATTGTGATTGTAAGTGATTTCGGTTTCAAAGGTGAAGGTCAGAAATGAACACATGTTATGACATTTACAGGATTTACGCTAGGAGAGGTGATTTATAATGGGTTTCTATAGTGATGCAAAAGAAAGGTGGAAGAAGTTCTATGTAAGTATATAATAACGTCTTAAATACTGCTATTAAAGAGTGTGCTTGCATAAATCTGAAATCATCAGATCTGATAATGCAGTGTGCAAAGATAAGTGTACACGCACATTAATTGCCTATCGGCACCTAGGCTGTAGCCTGTAGTCTACCAGTATATTTTTATTTCATTATAAATGTATTGTGTCGATTACTGAAGCAAGCCCAAGGGCTTATGTAATTCCAACTTTTTGGTAATTCCGTACTGAAGATTTGCTGGTGGTTATGTAAGTAACACTAGTACTAGTTATTTATGTTACATGGAAACACAGCGTTATTAATATTAATAAATAATATTAATTATTGACATTATTGATATAAAGTTAATTACTCCCTTTCGTAGATTTCTAGATACTAGTATACTGTTGGTGTATTTTCTGCGGTTGGTTTCCATCTAGATTTATGAAAAGTTCCAGAAACATAAAATACATTGTTTCATATACGAGGTTTATCAAAGCCATATTTTCATTGTCAGCAATCACCTTGTGGGAAAGGCTGTCTGAAACATGGAGTTACGGGTGCAGCTGTTGTAGGGCTTGTTGCATTTCTTGTACGTGGTAAGTGGATCCAATTATATCTTACTGGGTAGCAAAGACAGTTCTGGTGTTTAATGAAATTGATAATTTAAAAATAGAATTGAAACAAAGAAGCAGATTTTTCCTACAGGTCAAAAGACAAACATTTCAGAGGGTTTTGTTATTCCTGTGACCTCTCCCCTTTAAAAGATACCTGTTAAATATACCTGTCCATTCTTAAAAAATGTTTTAACAATATTTGTTTAATAATTTTTTCTTATAACATTAACTTGAGGGTAGGGAATACCTTTTGTGTTCTGCGTGATTGGCGTGATGCGTTATTTCAGCCCAATATTCTGCGTGAAATGTGATTCAGGAATTCTTGGTGATTGGCCTGAATATATCTTGGTGATTGGTGAATGAGCGGTTTGATCTTGGTGATTTTTTTTTGGGGGGGGGAGTATTCCCTACCCTCCAACTTGTACACAGGAGTAATACATTCTTCCTTACAATTTTATCAAACCATGTACTAGTGGTTTTGTGATGAGAAATTGGGTCTGATTTCATGTGAAGTACTTCTTTTCATTTCAGGAACAACAAAAAGTGTTTTGTACACCATTCCTGCATTTGCTGTTGTTACAAATACCTCACTGTAAGTTTGCCTTTTTTCTGCTTCATTGAAAATTTCTAAATTGGATGTTTCTTAGATAAAAAGTAGTGAAATACAGTTCTTTTTTAAGAAACAAAGTTAATAAAAATGATGAAATGTGCAAGCTTGGTTTTAGCTCCTGAATTTTCTTATACTTTCAGTATTTATTGTGAATATCAAACACGGAAGGCTAACCAAAAACTGTTATCTCAAGGGCGTTTCATAGAAAGCTTGCCAAAATATGTAAGAAAAACAAAAAAGCAAAATGCAGAGGGAAATGAAAGTAAGGAAACGTGAAACATGAACAACACATAAAAGATAAAAAGTGGACAAAAATTCTAAACTGAAGGATGTTTTTGATTCCTTACAAGGGATAATAACGGTGTGTAAGAACAGACATAAACATGACTTTTTAGAAAAGTACCTGGGGTAGCGCTCTTGAAAAAAAGAGAAGCCTTCATGACATGAATGTTCAGTTCAAATAAAGCAATAAAATTCCAAGGAGGATATGATTTTCCTTTATGGTAAATCTCCAACATGACAAATGTCATTTTCTAGATGTATGATGATGAGCACTTGAATGAAAAATTTGTGATAAGTCCAGACAAAATTGATAAGTTGGTTAATGTGCTGCAACTCTGTAAAGCGGGTTAGCAGATAAAATTGTTTTTGTATTTTATACATGCAAAGTTTAATGCCAGCTAAATGCCAGGCTTGGTCATTTATTTTAAGAGGGCTGAAATCAATGTCAAAACCACAGTGTTCCATTTTACTGTGCAAAAACTATAGCATTAAGGTTTTCCCCGTGATCTATGTTTAAATTTTCCACTTACTAAGCACCTATCCAATGCATTTTTCTCATTTGAAAAAAAGATAGGTGCAAAACATTTGATTTCCCCAAAAGTAGTATGGGTGGGTCTCATTGGCCAACTTACCAATTTTGTCTGGCTTAAAGACAAATGGTTAAAGGGATAACAACTGCTCATTTTGGCCAAAAAATGAATTTTCCTGGGGTAAAGGACAATTTTCCCATACTTACCAATGGTTAATGAATCCAGTTCCACATTCAATGTTAGTCCCTGTTTTTTTTTTTTTTTTTTTTTTTTTTTTCAAAAAAGTTTGCTTTTTTGTAATAATCTCTTAAGAGATTATTACAGAGTGTAGCCATCTATGGAGGTTACGTGATGTGATGGCAAGCAGAAATTCCAAAATAATTGTGTTAACCGCCGTTTTGGTTGTAAAATAGAATTTATTATATTTCTATGAGTTGTTTACAATGTATTTATTGTGAAATAAGGATATCTTACGAACAGTTGTTATCCCTTTAATAAAACAGGCTCTCACAAATATGTCCTTGATCCAAAAGATACCTACACAACAAATGTCCTCATTTTTGTCCATTTGTTTTCAGATTCACCTCCCTGCTTCTGTGTTTTAAACAATTAGTCTGTCATTTTCTTAACACATTAAGCATGTTATTAAGCTGCCTCATTGCACTCTGCTTTCGTTCAATTGTAAAACATGGCAAAATGGTACAAGTAATTTTCTAGACAGTCATATGAAATCTTTATGTGCTTCAGAAGATGGGCCTGGACAGTTAATTCTCATGTCATCTGAATCTGAAAACATAACAGGCATGTTACTATACTTGTAGGTAAAATTATTACTTATACAGAGAATCATTAAAAGCATAATTCAATATTATTTAAAGACAACTTGAAAACATATTTTAAGCTTTCCCTTCAATAAAAATGCATTTGTACACTTCAATGAATTATTTCTGACAGAACTTTTTGATTTTGTGTTATCTTGTTTACCTTCAAATGCAGTTCCACACCAAACACAATACATGTGTGTATTTCTCAAATACAGAGTAAGAATCTCCAGTTTTGCTGTAGGCTGGAAGGATGTAATACAAACAGATGAAAGATGTAAATAAATAAATAATAAAAAAACTAATGGGTTATTCTACAGTGTTTTCAATTATATTACATCCTGTTTCTTTTAAACCACTCTCTGTCCCTATTACAAATTAACTTTAACATAGAATGGAGACCTATATTTTTTTGTTCTATAAATTAATTTAAAGGCTTTTTGGAGAGGGAAAGATTTTAAAGATAGGAATGGAGACCAATATTTTTTTGTTCTATAAATTAATTTAAAGGCTTTTTGGAGAGGGAAAGATTTCAAAGATAGGAAAATATGTACCAATAAATCTTAAGGCGATAATAATTGCAACTAGACATCCAACCTTGGCAAGTTCTTTGTAAATCAACTTTATGAAACGCAAATGACTGCTAATTAAATATTATGTCTGAGTGAGCAATAGCCACCCTGAGCTTCAGAGCTAACTTGACACTAACCTTTTCACTGTAGCCTATCTCCATCGTGTCAAGTTACCTCTGACCAGATTCGAGTGTCCCCGCCGCCCGCCAATCAAATTTAAAGCCCGCACTCAATGACTCATTGAACGATCTAGCCAATGAACGCGAACGAGTCAAAGCCCGCTTTGTTCAAATCCGGACCAATCAAACATAAGGCTGAATATCAGGGACTTGCCGTAACCTGTGGGCAGCACGCAAAATACATCATCCCTCAGTAGATAATGATGCAGGGCATCATACTGCTCTGGTTTCAATTCCGATATACTCCATGCTTTCTTTGTGTACTGTTATGCACTCGGAACCACTCGGAACTACTCGGATGTCTCCGCACTCGACAATAACTATGTTGTTAGTATGGAGCTTGCGGAATCAGCCGAGGATTGACGNCTCAGTAGATAATGATGCAGGGCATCATACTGCTCTGGTTTCAATTCCGATATACTCCATGCTTTCTTTGTGTACTGTTATGCACTCGGAACCACTCGGAACTACTCGGATGTCTCCGCACTCGACAATAACTATGTTGTTAGTATGGAGCTTGCGGAATCAGCCGAGGATTGACGATTGACGATCAACCAATCAGCGTTTTCACCAAACTTTGGTGAAAAATTTTGAAACATGGATTCGATTGGCTTATATAAACTAGGTCAAACTATTTTCGTCAGAGGTTACTTGACACGATGGAGATAGGCTACAGTGAAAAGGTTAGTGTCAAGTTAGCTCTGAAGCTCAGGGTGGCAATAGCAGACTTGTCCAGTGCAGAATACATTAAGCAGATATCCCCAGAATCCAAACCTACAATAACAGTGCTTTTTTATACACTACTTTATCTTTTAAGTTACTGATACAAAATGTAGGAAAGTCACTTCTCATTTCATCACCCGAATTCGTCTTTCACTCATTCACGCATTTATTTTCAAACCAATAATAATAATGCAAATTATGGTGCACTGGAAAAGATCAGGTAAGTTAATTATATCAAATATATATACAGTCTACCATGAAAAAGAAACTTACCTCCAACTCATCTTCTTCATCCTCTTCCTGTTCTTCTCCATCTTGATCCTGAACCTCAAAACTATAACCTTCTCCCTCCTCTAGGTCATATGTTTTTTTTTTAGGTAAACTTGCTACAGGCCAGAAAAACTGTTCGGCCGGTTTTTCTAAACCCTATGAAAATAAAAGTAAAAATTTAATATTATGACAATATTGCATTTGAGGAAAAACTTTGAATCTAAGTGGCCACAATCATTTTAATACACCAAACAGGTTAACCTCTGTTTGGAACAAACATAACTGACTAGTTTCTATCTGTCCTGTGGAGGAAACTCCGAGAATAAATGAAGCATGAAATGTCAGCAAAACTCTTCATGAACAAAATCACTGGCCTCAGCAAACTGAGGTTCCAACAAACAGGAGTACAAACTGTGTCACTAAGCAATCCTTAATCCTCCCACAGGCGTCCACAGTGATGAAAACAGATGAGAGATGATGAGTACATCTTTTTTCTAAATAGGTCACCCCTGGTGCTGAAGCTCATTATATCTAAAATTTTATCAACATATCCATGTAGGTGAGATTCCACTGATACTGTATATCTTTTTTTTTGTTAGTTCTACATCTACATATGTATATGGCAACTTCAATGTAACAGTTTAATACCTAATGACAAGTCTAATATTTCAAAGGTCAATACATTTTAAAGACATTATGTAAATTTCTTCCCCAAAATGATATTTCTTTCATTTCACTTTGCTCACCTTCTCAGAGTCTAATTGCTCACAGACTTTTTGACTCTTATGCAAATCACTTTCAATATGTCTATCTGCAACCTTGCTGCTCATTCTGGTCCTGAAATTGCCTTGTATTTCCTTCTCCTGCCTACATACCATATTATTGAAATAAAAAAGTTTAATAAAGGAATGCAAACAGTACCTGTCTTTTAATTCAGTGTTTATATATGATGCTCCAACATGCTTTGAAAATCATCATATAAGATGAATGCATCTTTAACTTAACTAATTCAAAGGAACTGTTTTGAAGTAAACCTTGTCTAGTAAATGTAAATCTTGTGTCTACTTATAATAACAAAGAAAATATTACAATTCATTATAATCTAGCATTAGCAAAAGCAACTATAATAGGCAAAGCAAAATGGAACTACTGAGAACAAGAATATGGGACCTTATAATTTGTGTCATATTAAAACACTGTGTACCGCATTCTTTTTTGCAACATTAAGGCTTGCAATGCCTGGGATTCGGCTTGTTTTCTCTTCATTTCTGAACTTCTGCCAAGTCCACTTCTGTCAGCTTTGACCTCAATGGGAATAGGGTTTGCACGGCCATCACCTGACAAAAGAAAAAAACTTAACATGCTATCAAACAACATAAAATAAGCTGAATCATTTGGAGTGTATATGTGTTAGAATAACAGACCCCACATCCAATGCATAACATCTTCTTATACACATTAAATATTTATAAAAGTAACTAAAAAAGCAATAAAAATATTTGTAAATTAGCATATATATATATAATGGCACTACAGTAACTGCATAAGTTAATTTGAAGTAAAACATGTATCACAACTAGTACTGATATACACAACTACTAGTAGTACTGTAGTTATTTTCTGCAAACATAAGATTTGATATATTTTGAAATGAGGAATATATTGCGTCCCAAGTCCAATTTCACTAAATCTTCAGTGGCTCTAGCTCTGTAGTAGCTGGGAATACAAATGTACATTAATTATCAATCCATTTACCTTTTTTTCCAATACCTGCTCCTGGTTTATAACCCATTTTCTTTAACAATGCAAAACCTTTGTTTTCACTGCTGATTGCATTTTGCAGACCTTCCTCCCTTTTTTCTGCTTCTATAACCTTTTTTGGTTTAATTTTATTTTTTTCATTTAGTATCTTCTCTTTTTTCTCCTGCTGCAATTTTCTTGCTACATTTTTTGGCACAAGACCAGGTCTGGTGTCATTCCTGAAAATATTTAAAGACTTTTTAATACTTCATCTTAAATACTGCATAAATCAACAGTGTTAAATAACCCTCATATAATTTCATTCACTGCGCACACTGTCTTCAAGATAAGGTTTATTTGTTGATGCTCACTAGCAACATGATCTGTGTGAAGTCTCCAACTTCTGAACCTGCTCCCAAAACTAGCGTCTGTCCCAAGCATTGGGATAAAAGCCTTCGGAATCAATATCAAGGGAGCAGATTTAGGGAGACCTAAATAGGTTATTATTATTATGATAGGTTATTATTGGTGTGGACCTTCATAAAGGCCCAGTCACAATGTCGGCGATCTGTCGGGGATTAGTTTTGGCAGGGGGTCGTCGTAGAAAATAAAGAATCCTTGAACAATCCTAGCAATAATCCTAATAAAAGTGGAGCAGTCACATTGTCTGAGATTTTTTCAAGGATTTTGACCCGGTTTTGTTGAAAAATCGTGGGATTAGCCTCGGAGGCAATCGGAGACGATATCTGCGAGCGTCTTTTCTTGTAATTTTTTCCCCCTGGGTATATGTGGGGGAATTATTCAGATTATTCGGAGGACATCGTAGGTCATCGGAGATTGTGTCTGGGATGCCCAAAATGGGTGAAAAATCTTGCGAGCAATCTTAAAATTATAAGTTCAAAGTTGGGGACCGCGACGGGTGTGGCGATGTCTAAAAAATCTGCGACAACCCGCAGGCGTCTGGAGAGCGCCTCCAACGGGTGCAAAATCGTGAGATCTGTTTCAAGATTTTGTTCAAATTTCCCGGGTTTTACCCATCCCCGACGCATTGCAACTGATTTGTGACTGGGCCTTAAGCATTTGTGGTCCTATTAATGGTGTTTGATATGAACGACCTGTGTTAGCTAAATCCTAACAA
>NW_019775014.1:477654-495316 GCF_001039355.2 Lingula anatina | reverse complement strand
ATCATAATTTTATATGTTATACATGTAGGAGATAAATCAAAGACCAAAAATAGCGATGATTGAATTTTCAAAATGAGTAAAACGTTTCAGAGTTGAACGTTTTGCGTTTGTGACAGTAACGTATGTTCACCTGGGGTTCGCAAATGGTCGTCCTGCAACCGCCTGATGTGTCTCCTAAGATGAGAATACTCGATCCATCTTGCTTTCCAGGCATGGTTAGAGTGATGGATAACCTTAGAGAATACTTGCTTTTTTATATTCAGCATACTTGACTCCAAACATTGGTTCGCAACCGGGGTACCCCTGACTGTAAACACCTTAGATGATCAAAGGTAATCTTGAACGATCAGTTTGCCGGAGGCACGCGCCCGGCGTACCCCTGATCGTTATCACCTTAACTGTCCTCCAAGCCGGTCCTCGGCTGATCAAAGGTAATTAGCATAAAGTTTCTGGAGACACACGGCCGGCTTATCCCTGATTCTAATAAAAAAGGCAATTTAAAATTAAATTTACCAGAGGTACACGACCGACCTACAACGAGGCTGTCAAGGTAAGGTAAGGTGAAAAGGTCGAAGGGCGTCTATGACAACCAACAGGACCCTTGGATCACAACTGATGACAGAAATACCTTAAGCTTCAAGTCGCATACACTCTCACCTATGGGGTAAGGATCGATAAATAAACATTATATTACACCTGAGCATGTAAAGATCTGACATCAAGGCAGCGCCAAGGCTCATGAAGAAGTAAACGAGAATAATTAATTAAGATGGCGTCATTAGTGTTACATTTCCTGGTCGTCTTGTTGTGTGCTGTTCTCCAGTGCTCAGACTCGTGTTCGGTAGTGGGCGTTCCCCGAACCTGGGACATGACGGAGGTCCTTTCCAAGGCAGACATCGTTGTCTATGGGGAAGACGTCCGACATTACGAACTGAATGATACGTCGCAATACCCCGAGACGCCCCAGAAAACCAACGCAATATTTCGCGTCTTCTGTATCTACAAAAACTCGGAGCAAGGGGACTTTCCTGAAAATATTACCATTGATAGGGTCAGCCCACGACATACGTGTTCCAGGACTGAAATATCCGAGGGGAACCAGTACATAATTGGGCTAAAGAAAAATGCGGACGGGTCTTACATATTTCACGAATTAAGCGTTATGAATTCTGTAGCTTTCGACGCAAGCGATTCAAATTTTCAGAAGATCGTAGATTTGTGTGGATTGACCAATGTTCAGCTCCCCACGGGGAGGGAGCAGTCGTTAATTAGCATGTGTCCCACTGCACCTGCCAATGTTACATGTAAGGAACCCAATATACCAGGCACAGCCGCCCCCCGACACCCAAGTGTGTTTGGAACATTTTTGTGTTTTACTCTGTCCTTGGTAATGTCATGGTTATGTTCGGCGCGATAAGTGATGGCAGCCTGTCCCATTGTTTTCCGTTGAGAAATGCAAGTAACTCTGAAAATACTGGCCTCTCAGCTTTGAGAATGGCCGAACTATGAACTGTTATGTCCACCATACTGGGTACCTATACATTAAAAGTTGTCTAATGTAAGAATCAATGTGCTGACATGTACCCAGCCAGCATTTATGCACTTTTGGTCTTCACCAGTGAAACTTTTGTGATATATGCTCACGCGCAGTGTGTAAAGTTCATTACTAACATCACAAAATTTTAAAATGGTGGCATTGTTTTTTAATATGTTGCATTAAAATTGTCCAAAATCTTATCTCGTGCAATGCCTCTGTAAAACAGTATGTATGAAAGAAAAACTGTGTTACTATCCTCAAAGGAATGATTCTTATGAGTAAAATGCAGTTTAAGTTGGAAAAGCAGCCTGATGAAATTTTTTCTCAAGATATTATGCAGTTATTTTTTATTTAACTTCTCATTTTGCCCACACTGCATTTTTTATTTGTGGTTTTGAAATTCTATGAACCTAAGGTTCTATATGATATAAACATTTTTTGATTGTCCATGTTAACTGTTGTGCATAATGAAAATTGGTGGTGATAATGTTGTTAAGGATTTTGTAATATTGCTTTAAATTGACAAAAGAACCTTATTTGTGCATCTGCTGTATATGTCTGTACATTTGGCAGCTTACTGCCTTGTTTAAGACACAGAAGTATGTTTAAACTTGCATGCAAAATTACAAATAGACTCAGGTTAGAAGCTAACATTGACCATCTATTTATATAATACCCATGAATAAAGTCTTGTACACAAACTGAATGCACTTGAAGAAATTTTTTATTTCACAATATTAATACACTCCACTAACAAAGAGACCAAAATTCAGTCCATATGTTTCTATGGCCAAAATTCTCTGCCTGTCAATAAGTTCTTAGCTCAGATTGTGCAAAATATCAAATTTTCCATAAAGTGTGAAAACAATATTATATCATTAATCTGATGGTTTTACAGGAATGCTTTATATTTTTCCAGAGCTAACTAAATGGTCCTTCATTCTCTGATAAACACGGAACTGATTTGGTAGTACATGTAAGATGAGATTCAATGCTTCAATGTATTATAATAAATTGGCAATAAAACCTATTTTTAATATGAAATACACTTAAATACACCCACTGCCAGTAAAAATAAATTTTTCAATACAAGATTCAAGCATAAAATAGTTTCTTATTATGCTACTGTGTTTAAAACATAGCTGCCATAGTTTCATTTGTGAAAAAGAGATCGTCATTACATCAGATTTAACAAACTCAACATAATTAAATAAGCATAATTAACAAACTCAAAAGAATGAGCTAAAGGATCAATGCCTGGGCAATCCAACCGAACATGGAATGATTCATAATTTTCAACAAGAAGTAAACTATCTGGAATGAGTTTTAAATACATGATTACCAAAAGCCTAAAGGTAATTTTAGATTTAACATGATTATCTTAATGCCAAAATGCCTTTATCCATCTGACAATCTTTCAAGATATAATCTGATCCAAAAGATCTTTTTGAAGTGACATCTTTTAAATATTTTAACACAATACAGGGAATGGTCATGTATCAAATTGGAAGTAAACACTTGGAATGGGTTCAACAAGTTAGCTACAAATACCAAATGGCACTTTTTAGAGATTCTTTTTCCTTTTGACAATTCACTTTTAATGAATATACTAGTTGATCCAATTAGTCTCTACTTTTTATGGTATAAGGTATCTTAAAACATTACAGATATCATCTAAGGGCGTATTTCCAGAGATTTAGATCGATCCAGGAATTAAAATTTAGATCGACCTAACTCCCTGGGGGTTCACGCTAAATTGCAGTCAGACGAGGGCGCACCATAGTTAATTACCCACTTACAGCTTTTAGTAGGCGGGACAGACGCTTAAGCCGGCCAAGCTGACAGTAATCTAGTGAGACTCCCCACAGGGAAAGATCGATCTAAAAATCTATGGAAATGGGGTGTAAGAGTTACAGGCCTACCCAACTACCAGACTCGACACAGAATGATCCTGCATTCACTGGGAGATAGGACCACACTACCCGTTTTCAGGATGTGCGCATTTCACAGTATCATACCCCCAAACAAATTTTGAGATGAAATGCACTACTTTCCAACCCAGCTCAAAAGCATTGCTATCACAACGTGTACTAGGCAAGAGCAGTGTTGCATCTGATACGCCAAAGCGCGTACTGACACACACCTTGAAAACGGGTAGTGTGGTCTGATCAACCAGTCTGGTAGTTGGGTAGACCCAATTCCATACTCCATCTCATGGAATGACCTTCAGTTTGCGTCCAATGTCCACAAAGGCATCCACGGCTTTATCAATGTCCTCCTCGCTGTGAGCAGCAGATATCTGAACCCTAATTCTGGCCGTATTCTTGGGAACCACTGGGTAACTGAACCCAATAACATAGATGTCTCTTGCTGAAAACATGATCAAATTATTTACAAAATAATTATTTTACACAGCTTCAGTATTTTAGTTTCTTCAATGCCACGTACATTTTTTCAATCAAAGAAATTTCCTATTAGCCAAAGGTTGCTTTAAATAAGAACTAGTAAATTAAAACAAATCAACAATATTTGTTTGCATCATCATTTCATTTCTACTCACACAGCATTTCTTCAGCATACTGATTTGCTAATTTAGCGTCCCCCAACATCACTGGGCAGATGGGGTGGTCTGGGTCACCCTGGGGGAAATACACAGTTCTCCATATTAAATAGGTTAAATATTTAGATAATTTAATAATTTAGCTATTCACTTTAATTTACAGTCTTTACACAAAAAAAGTGACTTCGATTTGCCCAACTTGAATCATTATTTATAATATTTGCTCTTTATTAGCTTTTAAACATAATAAGAAATTAAGACTGTGCAGATAATTAAGTCATCCAGTATTATTTTCACATATAGTATTGAAGTTTTTAAAACCTGTCACTGAACTAGCATTATTCGGTCTATCCAGGACATGGGAAAATGTGATCAAATTTCTTCCACAATGATCATAAAACAAGACAAAAACAATTCCACCTATTTCAGTAGACACGTAGACTGGCTAAAGTCAAGTAATAGATTTTTAAAAACTTTATTCTGAATCACTTATGTAATTATTAATTCAACAACACGATAAAAAAATTTTCAAAAAATTCTGTCAACTTTTCCCTTAAATCAGACTTTCATGCAATCAAAATGAGATACGTACTCCCAAGTTGAATCCCGCAGCCGTCATCTTGGAGCGAAAACGTTTTGTGTTAGACAGCACCTTGGCAGTGAGGTTAGTTCCTTCAAGAAGCATGTCAAGTACCTGTCAAGAGTCACAGTAATAAAAATAATCAGCACATTTCACATCATGAAATTAACCAATATGTATAATATATAAGCAAAATTCCTCTTATCAACTACAACCAGAGACGTGCAATGTATATGGAAATTGAGTTGCAGGGTAAGTCTGATAACTTGAACAAATTAGAAACAATGTCTCAAATTAAAATACTGAATGGGAGTGAGGGGCCAAGATTAAATCTTACTGAATGCCAGGCGTATCATGCCAATTGAAGGACACTCAAACCTTTTAAATATTACACTGTTATTGCAGTAACTAATAGTATAAACATGAATCATAGGGTATATACTGTATCACACAGTTATACAACTAATTAACTACAGGCAGAGTACTGCTTACCTTGATGGCACACGCCACTACTGCTGGGGGTAATGCATTAGAAAACAGATACGGACGTGATCTTTGACGCAGCAGCTCCGTTAACTCTCTGGGTCCAGCCGTGTACCCACCTTAAGTGTAAGTGTAAAAAACAGAGACATGGACAAACTGGTTTCCATAATTGGACAGCATCAATTATTTTCAGTGTTAATTAAAGAATTATAATACATTACAATATGGCGTGTACCTCATCTTCAAATTTCTTGCAGTTTTGAGCAAAAGGAAATAAAGTAAAAAAAATTATGTTTTCATTACAAAACGCGAGAAACTGTTCTACCTGATGCCCCTCCCAGTGCTTTTCCCAGTGTGGAGTTGATGATATCCACCCTGCCCTGTGTGCCCGTGTACTCATCAGTTCCTCTAGATAAAAAAATATATAAATAAAATTAATTAACTTATTAATTAA
Organism: Lingula anatina; assembly: GCF_001039355.2. The sequence continues at coordinate 489,702 of NW_019775014.1, read as the reverse complement.
TTTAATAAAAAATATGTTTATGTGGAAATTTGTGAGTATGTTAAAAATGTATTTTGTAACCTGATACATAGATTTTTCCAGACCTGGGACAAATTTATAAATGACATATCCAAAGAGATAAGTTAAAATAAACATTATAAAGGAATATTTCTCTGCTAAGAGGAGTACAGATATTATTTTCTATCATATGTTGTAAAAACCTCATGGAAATCAATGACCACTAATTATATAGCAGGTCCAGAAATTTTCACAAAATATAATTTATGTCATAAGTATAGAAAATATAAGAGTCCTACTCAGAACATCTACAAATATCTACAAGCTGATTACTGAATTCCTGTTTCAGGTAAAATCCTATTATTTATCATTTACAAAAAAAAAAACAGTATTTAGTAATTAGTATGTAATAATGCTGACAACCATTCAGCTCCAGACACACCTTCCAGTTTTGCCAAAGAAGCCTGTAGCATGACACTCATCAATGAATACCAAGGCATTATATTTGTCTGCAAGATCACAGATTTCCCTGTAAGATAACCAAAATCATTTCACAAACTTGTCATGATTTAAAAACAGTAAACACCCAACAAAGGAATGGCTTAAATATATTAAGATAAATCAAAGTCAGCCAAATAATTCTATAACCCAATTTCGATCATAAAAACTACTTTTTTATCAAAGCAGCAAAGTTAAAATGCACTGTGTGACTAAAATGACTTAGCCTACTTTAATGGAGTAACATTCCCGTCCATACTGAAGACCCCATCACTGGCTATCAACCTTAGTCTGCACTTCTGAGCATCCTTTAGTTTGGATTCAAGATCTACAGAAAACATAAAGAAAGTAGTATAAATCAACTACAAATTGTGGATAATACTGTATTTAACTGTAGCGTACACAGTCATGTATGTGTAAATCTGACACGCTGGTATCATTTTACATATAATCACTACAGTTTTTGTTTCAAGATATTATAACAGTTAAATAATAATCTCCTTAGCAACTCCTCCTAATCCAGTGATACACTGTAACAAACTACACTAGCTGTCACATGACCAACCTTCCATGTCCATGTGATTGTACCGATACTTCTGAGCTTTGCAAAGTCTTATCCCATCAATGATAGACGCATGATTCAGGGCATCGGACAGAACTGCATCCTCAGAACTCAGAATTTGTTCAAACAAACCTGTAAATTGTAGAACATAAAATGGTGCATGTCATCCTACTTCTACCAGTATGTTGAAAAAGATGTGGGTCTTCAGCAAACTTAGACATACACTTTGCCTACAGATAGCCTGTATTAATTTGTACTGGCAAAATTCACAAAGGTCAGAGGTAACTTAAACATCAACATATAAAAAAACACATGAAACATACATCCATAAAAAAAACACAAATCAATTGATCTGTGACTCAACTACCTGCATTAGCATCAAAGCAGCTGGCGTACACAATAGCATCTTCCATGCCATGAAACTTTGCAATTTTTGCTTCAAGTTCCTTGTGTAGATCCTACAGAAAATAAAATAAAAGACTACTTTGATCAATTCTGGTAGTCTTATGAAATTTTAAAAAACTGCTTGTCTAAAACAAGGTTTTTTCCTTTTTTTAAAACAGGGTCTAATTTCATTTACTTAAACCACTGTTAATTGATCCACCTGGAGTCATAACAGAGAAAAAAAGGGTTTTAAAGTAAAAAATTGCAGTTTGTACACCATATCCTAAATACCAGGCTTGCCACATTTTCCAGCAAGATATCATTGGGTATGGCAAGTTAACTATAGGAGGAGCAATAAACCTTCAGTCAACAGTCCTTTTATGAAAGCAACCCATGGTGAAAGCACTTACTTGTGTTCCACATATGAATCTGACGGAGCTAAGTCCAGCACCATGACTGTCAAGGGCTCTCTTGCCTGCTTCTATAACATCTGGGTGACTCTGTAAACATTCATTTATTATATGAGGAATTGATTTATCATATCTTATTTGTTAGCACCTCAAATAAATTATCAATGTTCTTTAAAAACAAATATCTTCTTCAATCTTTATTTACAAAAGATGTTTCAGTATTGTTAAGTTTGAATGCTCCTGGCATTTATTTCCTGAAGAACAAAAATATCAAAACTGATGTGATATCAGCCCATCACATATGAGAGTGTATAAAAACAAATAACATCACTGGGGTGTAATGAATTCACTTACTGATAGGCCTAAATAATTATTGGCACAAAAGTTCAGAATTTTTCCCTTGGACCCTTTCACTTCAATAGCAGAATCTTGTTTTGATGTAATAATCCTCTCAGGTTTCCAGAGACCAGCCTCTTTGATTTCACTGAGAACATTACCAAGGTCTTCTTTAACTGCTGCCACAGCAATGGTGTTGGCACTCAGGACTCGCTGGACTTGAAATGTCTTAAGAAAGTGTCTGAGATTCTCTAAAGAAAACATCACGAGTTATAGGATAAGCTATAAACTTTCAACAATATGCTTCTTTAAGTAGTTATATATGCCACACCATTTCAGAAACAGTTCTAGTTTTGCCATCAATGTCTATTTTTTTCCCAGATATTTATCGGTAATTGCACAAGAATATGAACTAAATTAAATAAGTTTCTCTCTCACTTTCACTTCTTACTTTAGCACAAAAAAATACAAAAACCCTTGTTTAAACTTCATGCCTTCAGGAACTCAGTTATAATCACACTAAATTGTTCTAAAGACTAAAAGTGACTGAGCCTGCAGGCCCGTAGCCAGGGGGGGGGGGTTTCGGGGGTTCCGAAAGAACCGCCCCTTTTGGTGGAAAAAGGTCCACTCTGGGTAAAATTTGATCTAGGTTCATGAAGTTTTTATGGAAAAAGGTCCACTTTTTCAGAAAAAGAACCCCCTGGCTACGGGCCTGGCCCTGATTAATAAAAAATAAATAACCATATTGGAAAAACTGGAACATTATCTTTTACTAGTACCATGGCTTGTCAACAAAATTGTGCCTGTCAAGAACTGATAACTGATTTACTTGTTTTTGTTTTCAACCGATTAATATCATTTGGATCACTCTAGTTCACCAAATGGACAGATGGCACGCTAACTCTTAGACAAGCTATGTGTGTATACACGTGGATTTGAACTCGACCTAAAAATAATGTGAACTGACCAATCACAGAATGATGAAGCAGACACACCTCCAAATGAAAATAGACAGATGAACCTACGTTACGTCTTCATTTTTCATTTATGTCATCAACTGCCCTTGTTAACAAGTAAGCATTAACAAATAAAACATGAAATTAGTGTGTCTCTACGTTAAGAAAATGACTGATTTCTTACTTGCTTGAGAAAGTGCCATGTTGACTGGCCTGTGTCCTGTTTGGGAGATATTTTAATCTCGGATCATGTCAAAGAATCATTTCACTAGAAAGATTAGCAATAAGCTAACAAAGTAAAACGTTTCAGAAAGCTTATGATAAATACTTTATCATAAATTCAAAAATTGAGTCTGTTGATCTTTGATTTGTACAAAAAGTGGAAAAATTATTGAAGGGAGTTGAGGCTTAGTGATACATTTTGGTTCTCCTTTTGAAAAGAGCTCTTACTGATTTGGCGGTTGTTTTCGATATGGCGGACGTAGGGAAAACAGTCGAGTGCCTCTCCACACTCGATTTTACTGGCTTGGATACAGGTAAAAAAAAGCATTAACTCATACGTATAGTATTGATAGGAAAAACATTGTTTCGTTTCAATCAGCAGGTCTGAGAGGACAGAAAACATTGTTGACAGTCTAGATATCGGTAGTGCGATTAAAATCTAAAATGATACAGACCGAATGCCCTCGTATCAAAGCGATATGTAAAAGATGGCCACATATATTTTATAATCAATTACTGACTCGAAGCTCTTGAGGCTAGATATGTCCAGTAATTAGTGGTATAGCCAGTGGTCAACCCTCCCCCAGCTTCAGTGTGCGGCCTAATACATTCCTATGTAGCGGTGCCATTGCGCTGCCGTAAGGGTACTGTAAGCGTGTAAGGCCGCAAACTGAGGCAACTCCCTCAAACACTGACAAACACATGAAGATTCACACCACCAATCTCCATTTCACAGTTGACCTAAACCTTATTCATTGGTTTTAAACTTGAGTAACTTCATATTAACTTAACTTTCAGATTGGGTGAAGGAAGTATGGGAGAGAGACTTCACAGACTACGACCCACTGCCTATCAGTACAGAGGAAGGCCTGGAGGGCAGTGGGTACCATGTGGAGACCCTGAAGTTGACCAGGAAGATCCTCCAGCCCTGGGCACTGGGGGAGGAGGGAAAGTCAGGGGAGGGTCAGTTCTATTGAATTATCATACTCTACTCTGGCACTTCTGTTTGTGTTCATTTAAATATTTTATTGCAATTAAATCAATATCAATAATTGGACGTGTGTGCTTGCTTGCTATGTACCTTATATACTCCTGGACAGAACTTTAACATTTTGTGATTGTAAATTGCCTGAATACTTTATTTACTAGTAATTATACATTAATTATCTTAATTAGATATCTGCTTTTTTCTTTTTTTGTACTATGCAGTATCCACAATAAGTTATGCTTGTATAAGAAAGGAAAGTAATAATGAATAAGCTCTTTCTTTCCTTGCCAGGTTTCTGGACAGTGCTAGTGGAGAATGACCTTCCACACAGAAACTTTGTATCTTTTCTTTATTACATCATAGAAGCAGGGTCAAAGGTAGGTGATGATACAGCATACACATGACGATGAAAGTCCTGTTTTTATGTGAAAATCTGGGTATTGGGTGTATAATTGTGCCCCCCCCCAATTCCTTTATAGAAGAGATAAAATCTCTCTGACTATCAGCAGATTTCTGACTTTTTGGGAGCCAAAAATAGCATTTGCCTAAGTGGCCCCATGGACCCCAGGAAATATTTTCTGACATTTTCACTAAGTGGCAGTCTCAACCCGGTTATAGAGAGTTGCATTATTTCAGTGCTTGCATTTTCAAGATATTTCTTATTAAAAAAAGGTCCACTTTCATCAACACAACAATTTTACTATTAGCTCTTTATAAATATTCATAATGAAAAATAATAGTTTTTTTTCATTTCTGTATTTTGGCACTCTTTGTGTGCTCAGGTCTATATTCAGTATATTCATATGTTCTCTATTGATATTAATTTTTCAGAGAGTGGCAAATGCCCAACTAAGAGAGGCTGCAATCTCAGCAGCTGATGTCTACTTCACTTTAATATGTATACCAGGTAATGCAATACCTTGAATTGTACTATTCCATAAAGAGCATTACCTACAATGTTAGGGGAATAATTTTGAATTTTTAAAAACTCTTGAAAGTTTCTTTAAATGGTTTTACTGTTTCATATATGGTTCATCTCATTGAAGGCGTAATTCTACTTATTTATTTTTAATAACATTTTCTTTCCAGGGAGTGGAGCATTCAAAATCTTCCACCCAATGTTGTTCCAGAAATCGGTAGATGTCTTCAAGTCTTGGACTCAACTAGGTAAATGTTATGGAATGGAGAAAAAAGTAGAATTAATTTTGTCAAGTTGCAATCATTTCAGTCAGGATGCAATGTTAATTTTTAGAGTTACAAAATAAAAGAAAATTTGACATTAACAAAAAGAGCACAAAATTAGAATTAACTTTATACATTTTTCTTTTATCTGTTAATACAAAAGATGTCCTTAATCTCCCTGGAGTAAGTAAAACTCGAAATGAAATTGCTCTCTGTCGTTAAAGGCTCCCCCAAAAGGAAGAGGAAGCCATCTCCAGTCGGTAGCAGTCAGGCAGGCAGGAGAGGTAAAGCAAGAAAGACGACCAAAGAACCAGAACAGGACGTAGATGGAGATGTAAGTACAGTAGTTATCATGATCATGTCTTTTGGTTGTACCATAGTGCGTTTTCACCTAGTAAGGGGCAGGCACTTTAGAAGTTGTTTTGATGTTGTATTATTATGAGTCTTCTTCACAATTGACTGCTATTAATGTCTTTCACATGAAGAAGAAAGAGGAGTCATTTTAGAGTAAGATCAAAGATATTTAGGAATCGTAGTTGTTGGGGTATATACATATGTGCCTTGTAAAAGTATAAGTTATATCTATTTTGCTGTGATTAATTAAGAATTCTGCAGAAAATGCATACAATTATTACATATCAGTTGGTGCTGAAGCATCTGAAAATTACACTTTGAAGTTCTATTTCTCCACAGATTGATCCAAGCGTGGCTTTGTTATGGAGTGTGTCGGTTAGGAACAGGGTTACTGTATCAGAATCTGTTTCAATCAGATTGTAATGAACTCTGGTATAGATCTTGTTATTAAATCTGCATCGTCTACCTTGAATTATTACCTTGTAGGATTTTGGTGTAGGAGAAGATGAGGATGAGGATGAAGATGAAGGGATTCTCACTCCCCAGGAAATAACAAAACTGAGGAGCTGCCTGCTCTCTTTACTTAGGGTAAGCAGGGAAAGTTTGGAGGGTTCTCAATAAACAAATTTTCCACTTTTATGTAGATTATAAGGTTCCCATGCACACAAATATTCTGGCCTGTATTTCTGTACTTAAAATATTATGACCCAGACAAACTGGAAACCCCTTCCAGAGAACAAGGTATTTGGAAAACGATTCATTGATTTATGAATTGCATGTAATTTGGCAAATTGAAATGAGAAGCGATAACAGTTTAGATTGGTGTTTTATCAGTGTTAAAGTTGTCCCTTACCTGAGTAGAAGTTGTAAGTACCAGGTCAATCAATATACTTCCTAGCAGTTTGGTTGCGCTTAGTCCTGACATTTGTAATTATACCTTTTAACTACATTTTACACTACATGGCATAACAGTAAATTTAGAATTAATATAACTTTTTTTATGTACAGACACAGATGTGTCTGTACATATTGCCATCACCTGCGTCTGTCGTCGCCGATGCCGATGCCTATGCCTATGCCGTCGCCGATGCTGTGCACTTTCCTTGTAAACACGNGTTTTTGTGACAAAAAATTGACTTTGTATGCATCTTTAATTAATTCCTTATATACACTGTCTTTTGACTCAATGTGAAGCAGTATTACAGAAAAAAGGCTTGAATTTGGTGACTGCTATCTCAATTGGATCAAGAGGTCAATAAATATTTGTCACATGGTCAGTGAGGCTGGTAAACTTCAATAATGAAAATCTTGTATTTTATTTCAGTGATGTCAACAGAGTCCACTCCATATCCAAGCTGGCTTTTATGGTGAGTTGTACAATGACATCTGTTATTCTTGTATGTGTCTTTCAAAACAAAAAAAAAAAAGAAAAAAAAGATTTTAATGAAAAGATGTTTATTTACCCTTCGTCATTCAGTAGACAAAATGAATGCAGAAGTCCTGAAGATGTTTTCAACAATTTTTCCATATTATTAAGATGAAATATTTTAGCTATGGCAAATACTCCCTTATAATTTATGCATGTGATTGTGAATAAGTGGTCCTAAGTTGGTTGTTTTTACTCTTGTAATTAAATTTATTGCATCAATAAATCCAAGTTGTCTTAGAAATACATTTTGGCAAAATATGGCATAATACTGATCTCCATTTCTGGTTGTCTGATATACTGCAGAATACATTTGTCCCTGAATATTGCACCTCACAATGCCCTGAACCATTGTATTACACTGAAGATTGCTTCTGTTCACTGATCACATACTTAACATTATGATACAGTCATTATACAGATCAATGCAAATGAAGTATATATAAATATCGCCTAAAGTTGGGCACAGGATTCAGTTACCATTTCTTTTGCTGCTAAGATTGTATTTTTTTGTAACAGGACAATATTTAAGTCACCTCAACACAAAGGTTTAGCCAGACTGCTAGGCCTGTCAAATATCTCCTTGGTCTACATGTCTCTGCAACTTCTGAAGAATTTTTCAGATAAAGCTGAGCCATATTCTTTCTTTCTCATGTAACTCTGACACCAGATCACTCCTGTCAAGAGATAATAGAATCTCTGTCAGTTTCTCAGATTTATTGGCGTCACTTGAGAAGTTGTGTCTTGCCCAGTTGACCAGCATCACCTGACACTGCCGGATGTTGTCTGCTGGATTGTCTCTTCTGATTTCTTTCACTTTCTTTTTGCTGAAACCAAATTGAGGGGCCAAGGTGTCCCACTCGTTGGCTATCTTAGAGGCGATGCTCTTCAAGAATATTTCATCAAAGAGAATTGTGTGGTCTTCCTCTGTTTTGTTCATGCATAAGATTGTATTTTGGGCAGCAACTGAAATAAAAAAGGCATTAAATTTACTGCTGATAACATGAAAGTTAGAGAATTAACGATCTGTAAAAATTATTTGCATTGTCAGTCATTTTACAGAGGGGATCCAGAGATATTTTCTGACAGTCTTCCAAACTATCTTTCTTGATCTACAGAAATAATTAGATACCAATCAATTTAAACTTTAAAATCTGTCTTCCGGAAGACCCAGAAGACGGCCTCAATCTGCCCCTGTTTTACTATTTGAAGGGAAACAACTTATACCCTGTGGGGGTATAGTAATGGGCTCCCTTTTATTCGCCACGCTTCCATATTTATTTTGGTCAACTGCCTATAGTTCTTCAGAAAGTCAGTATTTGCACTTGTTTCTTCTGTCCAGAATGAGACATATACCTTTTGAAGGACTATATTTCCTGTTAGAGAACAGAGAACTGTAACAGGACCTTACCTACAAATGGTTGACTAGTATTATATCTTCTTCTCAGTAATTTTGGCTGTTTATGTAATTACAGGAAATTAAGTAGTTTTTAATGTTGTTTAAATTAAAAGTCCCTCACCTTGTGATCCAGGTAATCTCCAAGATGTTAAAGATATAAGAGATATCAAAGATAAAAAGGCCAAGGCACAGTAGCTGTATATATATACTGTTTTCTACCTAAATTTCAAATGTATGCCAAATATGGTTTACTCTTGTGCTAAGGGAAACGGACGTGTAATTTACACCCCTCAGTTGGCATTCAAAACTGAGAGGTTTCCCTTAGCGCTTTTATTCAATACACCTTTGTATCCTCTGTATTGTCCTATTCATGCCTCAGAAATGGGGTTTCTTACAAAAGAGTTTGGAGAAAAGAATGGAATGAGGAATACATAATGTTGACCTTCATTCATAATACTTTTATTCACCTTTACAATGTGCCAACGGTTGTTTTAATTTTGGATCTGGGGTGTAATATGCAAAAGGAGTTGCTAACTTTAACTTTTCCCTCTCAGTTTAATCTAAAATATAATTTTAAGGACTTTTTTCTTCAAATGCTTATATTGGTACTTAAAGGCAGAGTTCTTTTGCACTCAGCTTTATTATAAACTGTAAGGGTGATTTTGTATTTCATTTTTTTTTGTTTACCCTGTTTCATTGTTTTGAATGTGATATTTTTTGGTAGCAAAAAAAGGATAGAAATGTAGAATTTTATTTGATATGATTTTTTAAACCTTATTGGTTTTGCTGTATTTTCTATAAAATGTTTTCTAGGGTATGGACTGTCTGTGTTCAGCTTCTCATGGTGACATCAATGTTATGATCACCACTGTAAGTTGACTTGAACTTTCTTCTATTTGTAAATCTATTTCCATATCTTTAAGAATACTTTTACACATTTTAAGATTTTTAGATTTAATTTTTAACTTTTTCATAAAATCTGTCATAAATTTATTAAAATAAAGACTGTGATAATCTAGAAGGAAGTACATTAAGATCCAAAGATATTTGTTAGGAAAAAGTTTAATTTAAAGGCTGTCTTCCATTATTTCAGGCCTTCAAGTATCTTCTTCCCAGTATCTTGATGTTGATAGGGGATGGGAAGGGCGTGGCAGCACAGGCCATCCCCAGGGATATACAGACCATCAAGGATAATGCTCTGGCATTTGTTTGGTAAGAAACGACAAAAGGAATGGAATATACGCAAATGTATTTAACACTTTTTGCTGTGACAATTTCTCATTTGCATGAGATAGAATTTCTTTTATTGAATTTAATATTATATGTGTACTTACTTGTTAAAAATGATAGAAATTTAAACATAGTGAGTGAGATTGGCATGTTTTCAGAAATGCAGCATGATGACTTCTTTTTGGCTAGATGACATTTTGCCTGAGGTTTTTTCCTTTTTTTTATTTGAATTTCTACTTATTTATTAATTTTTTTAATTATTTGTTTATTTTATTAATTTATTGTTATTACATTAATGTGACCATGTCTTTCAACTTTTTCTTTTTTCTTTTATTTTTTATCATTCTTTTTATTTGTTTTTGAGAAAAAATTGAGAAATTCACATGTACAATCCTGTACCATATTTTCATAGTCACCTGTTGCGTACCAAGCCAGAAGCTGCTGCAGCCAGTGCCAGAATTCTGCTACAGCACATGTGTACCAAGGTCCCAGATAGAGCTGAGTACAGAGCCAAAGTGGCACAGGTGACTGTTTTTTAATAACTTCATACCAATATTAGACCAGATTATCACTTATTGTGATACTTACTAGCAATTCCAATATGACTTATGATTGATAGAAATCTATTTTAGAGAAAAAACAACACCAAGAAATTTATTTTTGGACTATTTTAGAGCATTGCAAAATGTCATGCCTCATAGAAAGAACTTTTAATCTCTTTAGAAACAATTTGCTGTTTTATCATCATTACATAAGAGATGAAGAAAATTCATTGCATCATGTTTTAGAGCAGTCCAAATGGCACAATTACAAAAGGTTATTTACTTTTGCTTAACAATTCTTTTTCTAGTTATTTGTTGTCCCCTTTTGAACTTTAAGTATCTGTTAACTCTCCAGGCTGTGGTGACACTACTCCAAGAGCTGCCAAACTCTGCCTATGCCAGGATGATGGAGTGGATCTACAGATACTCCAGACATGCCAAGGTGAGGAAGTCTGACATTTTACTCTTTAATACTCACTATCCACTCCTCCCTCCCAACCCCCTTCTTCTCTAATCTTCACTCCATTTCCCCCTCCTACTCCTCTTATCCCTCCCTACCACTGCCATCTTCTATCTGTTCCCCTCATTCCTACCCTCACTTCTACTTCCTCCGCCTTTTCTCACTCCTCTCCTTCAAACACCTCCCTTCATTCCTCACTCGTCCATTCCTCACTTCTCCTTCCCACCCCCTTCCTCACTTGTCCTCACAACTCTTTCCTTATTCTTCTCTCTTCTCTCCCTCCCTCCTCCCTCTTCTCTCACTTCTCACTCCCTGCTTATGTAAGACGTACCTAGTCGGATTTTGTACAGTTTTAGTAGCTTTTTCAAGGTCATTAATAACAAGAGGTTTTTAAATATTTCAATATTGATTTGAAATGAATACTAAGAAATTTTCCCTTTCACAGATCAGTTACAGAGTGTTTGCCCTGGAGATAGTCACACTGCTCCTAAGTGAACCAGAGAGAAAGCAGGATGGTGAGTAGCATGGACTTCTCACACAAAGAAAAATGATCAGTAAAGATGAATTTAAAGGGCAAAAAATAATTTTCATTGTGGCAAAATGTGTAGAATAAAAGTAATAGATTTTCAACCGATTTTGCTATAAATGGGAAAAAGAGAAGTGTGCAGGTTATAGTAATTGAATTTATCAAGTCCGATTTTGTTTAAGAATGAAATAATAATAATAAAAAGAGAGAATTTTTCAGATAGTGGAAGAAGAAGAATTATTTGGAACTCCAACTCGGATTTTGTTTCAGAATGGTAAATTAATTATAATAGAATTAACTAGGTAGTGGGAGGGGAATATGGTACCTACTCAAGCATTTAAAAGGGGAATAATTATGAAGAATTTGGAACCCCAACTCTTGTTATTTTTATTCCAGACTCAGTCCATGCAGACCATGCAGTGTACCTGAGCCAGTCTTTCCTGATACAGATGGTGTTAGCCAGGTGCTCTGATGTCAACTCCAGGTATTCTATAATGTCAAATAACTCATTTATTTCAATATAATTATATATGAGCCAGTCCTTCCTAATACAGATGGTGTTAGCCAGGTGCTCTG
>NW_019775014.1:427829-475708 GCF_001039355.2 Lingula anatina | reverse complement strand
ATAGGAAGTCATATACTGGCAATTTACTGTGACCTTGAAATTGACCCTTGACCTACCTTACGAAGAACTTAAATTTGATTGTACCATATATATTTTTCGCAATAGTTTAAAAATTCTTGTTGATTGCATTTTTACAGCTTGTCAAGCACAAAACTGGTGGCTGTGTCCCTTATTTTGTGTATGTGGGGGTCTATACGAATGTGTTTGCTCCAGCGGTGGTACAATATTTGGAGGCGGTATCGCCTCTCTGATCCTCTAGTTTACAATGGATATGTTTATCTCTTAGAAGCTTCTTAAACTGTTCATGTATCATACTAATTTTCACAGGACCTGGACATTCTAAATGAGAGATGCCAGGACCCGGCGCTGTCAGTGAGGAAGCAGGCCATGATGTCACTGACACAACTTCTCATGGAGATGCCAGATAACAGGACGGTACAGAGGTAAGTGACAGACAGTTTTCTTTCTGTTGGAAATAATATGGATGCATGAAATGTTTGGATGGATGTTTCAAAAGATTAAATCATAACTGATATGTGTACTTTAGTTTCCACTGATTTGATTGAAAAATAACTGTAGCTTCTCTGTGTGATGAAATATGTTATAAATTTAAACCTTAATATAAAAGGAGTCACATAATGCTCAATATTTCCTAACTAATGCAATGCTCACTTCCCATCGTAGTGGACATGATAACTGTTAAAGAATACTATTAATAATGAGACAGTCAGTAATGTTGTATTGTCAAAATGTTTACCTCTTCAGCTTATGGCTGGACGGCGTCCTCCCTATGGTGATGGACAGAGAGACTGGAGCCCAGGAGAGGTGTATGGAGATAGTGCAGGACATTCTGCTGAACAACATTGTGCCTTATCACAGGTAAAGGACATATGGTTTGTTGGGGGTAACCTTGTGGAAGATATAAGCAGATTTTCAATTCTGGACTTACAATATCTGTCAGTGTTGCTGTTTGCTAACAAGAACTTCAGTTGGTACTGATGTTTGGAAAAGTTTTCTGAAATGTGGCATTGAATTGTGTGAAATATTATACATCCATATTTCATTTAGATCCGAAGAATGAAATGTATTGTTTGAGCAGTATGTACTTTGTCTTCTCTGGTGGATTGTTGAGAAAGTTGATTTTAAGAACGCTGAGTAGTCAGTCTAAGCAATGGTTATTATTTATAAAGGCAATAGTATTACCTTTCAACATCCAGTACTCATTACTGGTCTCACACAGAACTGTCACTGTTATTGATAAAGAAAAGCTGACATCGTGCCATGCATTTTCAGGTCCACAGAGCCCGAGCACAAGATGGCGTGGAGCATTCTGGGTATCATGGCTGGAAATGAAGGTGTGGACCTGAGGTAAGATATGGTTTTTTTTAGTCTTATGGCCAGTATCTATGACTCAGTTTGCAAGTATTAATTCCAAGTGTTTGTTAGGTGTTTAGGCAGTAACATTTGCCAAACTGTCTAAATCAAAACTTCATACAGTAGGGTGTATAAGTGTAATATTTCTTCCCAGACGATTCCTGCAGAGGGCTTGTCAACACCTGTCTCGCCAGGGTCAGTTGAAGGCCAGTGTGGTCAGTGTACTGCAGACACATATAGGGACAGAAAACAATGCTGTAAGTTTCTTCACAATACTGTTAATAGTCGTAGTGTTTGTTTATTGTTTGTATACTTATTCCGAATACTTGGAAGTTGGTTTAGAATGAACGATTTAAATGTAAAAGCAATATATTCCATTAATTTAACTTAGAAATACCTTTAAACATTTTGTCTTGTTGTAAGCAGCTATTTTGAATGATAAATGCCATCTATCACTAGTGAATACTGAATGACACTTAGATTCCACGTTTCACTTCTCTTCATCACAAATGTCGTCTGACGTCTGCTGTTTCATTCCCAGGGGGTGTGGATGCTGTTGGCTGAGATGGCGCCTCATCTTGGCAAGTTTAACTCAAGCTTTGTTCTGGACTACTGGGATACCAACATGTCGTCTGCCACAGGTGATCAATTTTGTTACTGCAACAGAAGGAAGCATGCAAACTTGAATTTTGACAGTATTCCAGTTTAGTAAGAAGTCCCCTGTGTGCCATAGAAAGGGCATCTGTTGTTTCCCTATTTATGAAATGATAAACGTTGATGGTGTAGCTATCACAGCGCAAAATTACAGCTTCCCAGAGAACATTTGAAATTTTTGGCCAAATTCAACATTTTGTAACCACTAGCAAAGAATGACAGATATATATTTGTATGAGACATTATCCCCTTACAAAGTACAGTGGTTTGCATGCAATGTATTCTTATAAAAATGAATTCTATGCATATCGGATTACTTTTGCAACACAATTGATGTGATTAATGGATTCCTTTTGTTCTCAGAGGTAGACTTCAGCACTATGGGTAGAGTTCTCACTGTTTTAGGATGCCTTGCTAAACATCTCCCCTCGGACGTCAGACTGAAAGTGGCAGGTGAGTGTAGTGTACATGAATAGATCAAAAGATGACAGCATGTGATGTCTTGTATTTCTGTATAATTTCAATCTGAGTTTCATATTTTATAACATTTGCTGTGTCTTTGGTGATGCTCTGAGAAATATTTGTATTTTAATGAAACAATGTAGCTGACTCCATAGATTGTGGTATGGAAAACGGTTGCTGTAACCAGCTGTTACTGAAAAGCTCAAATACCTCTGAAATTCAACATCCAGTTATACAGTGAAAATTTCATGTAGACAAAAATCTATGATATTTTAGTGTTGCGTGAATGTTTGGATTTTGGGAAAATTCAGTCTCAGCTGAAGACGATATGTGTTAGCTGTGAAACTCAGTATTACATAATACACAGAATTTTGAGATTCTAAGATTCCTTCATCTCTCCCATGTATGATCCAACAATTATAAATGATGTTTTGAATAGAAGTTTTGTTAGACAAGGGTTTTTCATTTCCATTAAAGCACACTGGACATTTTCCATAAGTGGTTAATTAATTTCAAGCAGGAAACTTCTCTCTTTTAAGTCAAGTTAACTCCCATGAGTATATTTCAGTTTTTCCAAGTCTTGTCTGAAGGGAAGTGTTTGGGTTGAACTGACAATTAATCACACTAGCTGTTTGGAAAGAGATGGTTCTCTCAATCTTTTGAGATCCACTATTAGAAAAAAAAAAACAGTTTCAAGCACTCTCAATTCTGGACAGATAATTGGAGTTGGGCTTTAGGCACTAAGAGATTGGATGTTTAAGTAGAAAACACTTCAGAAAAAATCAATGCTGTGATGAATGTGCTCCTTGTTAGGCCAATTTGTTTCCATACTTCATCTTCCCAGTGTGCGGCACTCCTGGGTGAGAGGCCAACCTCTGATTGTTAACCTGCCTGCCTGGTTCTTTAATATTCCTCCACTAACTGAACACTTAAAGAATGTTCTATTACATTATTTAGAGTACTATCATTAGTTGGATAGACGTACTGTTATTGCTCACCAACCCTTCAACTGCGGATGCAGAGTCATAACTTGGGCCCTGTGGTATTAGAATTGAAATAAGATTTAACTTATTTGATCACTGTACATAATGTAAAAATTGCTGTTAATTTTATCTGTTGTTCTTTTGTGTGTTTTATCATATAAACAAGTTTTATAATCATTATGGTATGGTCTCCAAGAGAGTTTTCTAACATAAATGGATTATGGGAGCAAGATAGAAGTGCTGTTTTTCTATTAAGGTAACCATCTATGGGATTTGTAATATCAAATATGGCAGAATTTATATACCATGATTATTTTCTATTTTTGTCTTAGGAGAAAGTATTGTGAGATATTCTCTTTGTTACCGATTTTCTTCTTTTTGCATGTAGAACATATTCCTAGACCAAAGTTTTCTTAGAAAAACAATTGACATTTAGAGCATGCAAGAGTTGATGAAACTTTTCTTTTTATCAGTTTTTTTTTTTGCATGAAATGTTGTTTTCGTTTTAAAAATTGACACTTTGATAAGAAGCATTTTTTAGAATCCGTTTCAAAAATGTCTAAATGGCCAGGTGCATTAGCAGTTTCTTTCATGTAAGCTACTAGATTACCTGGGTCATGCTGAGCAGACAATATCAGGGCTTTTTTTTTTTTTTTTTTTTTTTTGAAAAATACACATTGGGGAAAAAAAGCCCAGAGGAAAAATATTTCATTTTATTTTGTACAAAATAAAATCTGCTACAAATTTGGTTGTATGTACAATAATATACATCCACACCTGTCTAAACACCCTTTGTAAAACAAAGAAAGTGTGATTGTTAGTTATCATTTCACTCTTGCCAATTTATCAGAAGACAGATTTTGACAGCTCTAGAGTGTGTGAGGTCTTAACATTGATTACTGACAGCAGATTTCTCAGCTTCAGGATCTGTAGTTTGCCAAAGCTGTCAATTTCTAAATTCTCCATTGTCAAATTTAGGCCTCACTATGATATGTGTAACCTTTCAACAAATAACTGTCATTTTACATTTTGGGCCTGAATACAGTTTTATTTCTCATTATATTTCCTTCCATTTGATCTTCATAAGAATTCTGTGAAGTGGTTTTATTCTCCAGTAGACTGTTACAAATGTGAAGAAGCCTATTTGCACATTGCTGTCCTCTAAAAAAATGTCTTTCTCTGAATGAAACCTTTCATTCTGTTTAGATCGTAACATCAGATAAACACTGGAATATATCCCTGTCGCTTGAAGAAGATAATGGTGCCGAGTGACATTGATGTCTTTATCTCAGACCATAAAATGTCATTTAGAAAATCCATTATTAGGATGAAATCTCTGTGAACTTTATCCAATTTGTACCACCTTAGTCTTGATGTAAATTCTCTCTGACTAACATTCAGTTTTTAGCATGTTCTCGGTTGTATTTTTGGAGTCTATAGCTAGGAGAGGTCATTTATCATGAGTATTTCACACTAAGATGTTCACAGTCTTGTATAATGATAACTGTCAGACAGTGTCTATCTGTGTTGTGAGATATATCTTGTTTGCTGTGGTGCTTACACAAACATCTGAATCCGTCCTGATATCCTTGTCAGAGATTCCCTAATTAATGAAATATCAGCAAAATTACTTGTCATGTTGTAACCCTGCTTGTTTGATCTAGGTTCCAAAAGTAATTAACGGAAATTATTTAATACTGCTATGTCAGCAAATGGTCATATTGTATTTGTCATTTTCCCCATAGAATTCTTTCCTTTGCTTAGATACATAATGAACAGGCGTTCTTCCATGCTATTGCATTTGTCAGAGTGGAACCCTGACTGTCCTCGAAATATCACCTGCGCCAAGAATTATAAAAAATCTGTGTTTATGATGTTGTTCACAGACAAAACTTTAGGCTGTTATGTCAGCATAGCTGTTCATCAAAGTGTATTCCTTACTGTCCTACGAAATACCTTGTATGCTAGAATCACGACGATGACGATTGCCGCCACCACGGAGAGTGTGACCACAGTGTGCCATATGTGCTGCTGTGAGTGCGGGTCTGACACAGTGGCGTTCAGGGGGGTACCATCATTCACTGGTGTTGGCTGTGTACTCATGGACATAGTGTGTCCATTAGTTTCTAAGGTGGCGACCTTTCCTCTCCTCCAAGGTGTTATTAAGTATCACTGGTTTGTAGCTTGAAGTTCTTTGTATCATTGTATGATGAATTGTCCTCAGTATCTCAGCAATTGGCTCTTCTCTTTATGTTTTTTATTGGTCCTTTCTTATCTTCTGATTGAGCTGGCTTGTTTTTGACAATTTCCCCTCAGCTGGTGTCTAAAAATATAAATGTTGTTATTTTCAGTTTGATAATGAAAAATATATACAAGTTTTTTTCCGACCTTTGTATTTACAATTTCGTATCCTGCGTCAAGTGAAGTGCTGGAAAGAATGGAAGAGTAATAATAGAAATAATGACTTAATGTTTCTGCCAGATGTTGAAGATGAGCTTGAATGATAAAAAACATGTTAACCTCTCTACGTCAAAGGACTTTAGCAGGCATACATTGCTGTCTAGTCAGATGTCACATTTTTTGTTAAAGATAATTTGATCCTTTGTGGTATAACCTTTTCCTATGGCTTGTCTTATTTAGCAGACTAAGTCAGCTTTCTGAGAAAGCTAGCCCCATCTTCAATAAAAACTGCAATAAAAACCCCAATAAAAACTTCAAAATCTACACAATTCTCCAACTTAGTAAAAATGCCAAAGAATAATTAAACCATAATAATAATAAACTCAATAGTTCATTTTTCTGCCAATGTGAAGTTTACAAAGACCTCACTGCTTTCTATTAACAATGTGCAGTACTTCACACCTCATCTCAGGCGGCTCTACCTTGTACCAATCGTCCAGTTCACGTGACAGTGAAGTGAATTATCTGAATCAGATTATCCTGAGACCTCAGCTAGACCCTGTGATGTCTGCACAGTCCAGATATTCCCAGTGAACTGGTCAGAAGTCACCCTGAACTGGACAATCTCAGTCTTAATAACTCAACTTTGACCTCTGTTAGCTGGACCCTTCAGATATGGCAGGAGAAGTGGTCATTGACCCGTACTATGGCTTGTTGCCATAGAGACCAGACCAGGCATGAATAAGATTTTTTTTACAAAGATGGGATAAAAGCAATAAAAGCACCTGCCAATAGAATACAAAATAGCTTGTCATCTATGATTCATTGGTGATAGATGATATCCTTTGCTAGCACTGATGAAGAAAAACAATTTATTATCCATTATTATGTTCTGTTGTATGAAATGCAACACCATGTCTTTGAGAGGGCTCTTTTGGGATAAATAGGAAACATGAAAGAAACTATATACAAAATGAAATGATAATTTCTATCTTGAAAAAAAAAAAACTGTAGAAATAGCAAACTGTTTAATGGTGCCTAAATGAGGAGACTGAGGCTTTTTTTCTTTCTTTTTTTTCTTTCGTAAAGTAAAAAATAAAACAGAAAATTTGTATTTATTTTATCTGTTCACAGTTGAAAATAGAAATGGCGAACAGTCTTCAATGCTGTAGTGCAGAAACCCTGCAGGTTTCCTGAATAGAACTGAAACTCCCTCTGTATAAGGAAATCATTCTGCCTACAGATCACTGTGCAATGTGCCTTGGTGCATGAATGATGATTATAGCTGAAAGTTCTGCTTCATAAGTTTATCATTACTGAAGTAAAAAATAAGACCAGAAACTCGAAATGTCCAAAGCCTTTTTACAAAGAAGATATTAAACAGAATATAATATCATTTTATTCTTACTTTTAATTTTAAGTTTAACAAATGCAAAATTACAATAAACAAATTGCTAAGGTTAATGATAATGTATCATCAAGTGTCAAGCCAGAATATGTTCTAACTGAAAATCACCTGTAAAGTATCCCTTTTCATCATTTTCAATAAAGAACCTAATTCGCCCCTGACTGTGATACATTTCCTTAGGTCAAAATTGTGATGAATCATTCTCCTGAACTTCTGAACTACTGACTTCACAATATCCATAGCAGGCCTGAAGCCAACAATTTAAGAATGGGGNTAAAAAATGTCTTTCTCTGAATGAAACCTTTCATTCTGTTTAGATCGTAACATCAGATAAACACTGGAATATATCCCTGGCGCTTGAAGAAGATAATGGTGCCGAGTGACATTGATGTCTTTATCTCAGACCATAAAATGTCATTTAGAAAATCCATTATTAGGATGAAATCTCTGTGAACTTTATCCAATTTGTACCACCTTAGTCTTGATGTAAGTTCTCTCTGACTAACATTCAGTTTTTAGCATGTTCTCGGTTGTATTTTTGGAGTCTATAGCTAGGAGAGGTCATTTATCATGAGTATTACACACTAAGATGTTCGCAGTCTTGTATAATGATAACTGTCAGACAGTGTCTATCTGTGTTATGAGATATATCTTGTTTGCTGTGGTGCTTACACAAACATCTGAATCCGTCCTGATATCCTTGTCAGAGATTCCCTAATTTATGAAATATCAGCAAAATTACTTGTCATGTTGTAACCCTGTTTGTTTGATCTAAGTTCCAAAAGTAATTAACGGAAATTATTTAATACTGCTATGTCAGCAAATGGTCATATTGTATTTGTCATTTTCCCATAGAATTCTTTCCTTTGCTTAGATACATAATGAACAGGCGTTCTTCCATGCTATTGCATTTGTCACAGTGGAACCCTGACTGTCCTCAAAATATCACCTGCGCCAAGAATTATAAAAAATCTGTGTTTATGATGTTGTTCAGGGGCGGATCCAAAGATATTTTCTTACAGTCTTCCATATTCTATTTGTTGATCCATCCTCCAGTTTTTGACCGTCTTCTGACAGAAAAAATTAGATACCTGTCAGTGTAAACTTGAAAATCTGACTGTCTTCCGGAAGACCCAGAAGACGGCCTATATCCGCCCCTGTTGTTCACAGACAAAACTTTAGGCTGTTATGTCTGCATAACCATTCATCAAAGTGTATTCCTTACTGTCCTACGAAATACTTTGTATGCTAGAATCACGACGATGACGATTGCTGCCACCACGGAGAGTGTGACCACAGTGTGCCATATGTGCTGCTGTGAGTGCGGGTCCGACACAGTGGCGTTCAGGGGGGTACCATCATTCACTGGTGTTGGCTGTGTACTCATGGACATAGTGTGTCCATTAGTTTCTAAGGTGGCAACCTTTCCTCTCCTCCAAGGTGTTATTAAGTATCACTGGTTTGTAGCTTGAAGTTCTTTGTATCATTGTATGATGAATTGTCCTCAGTATCTCAGCAATTGGCTCTTCTCTTTGTTTTTTATTGGTCTTTTCTTATCTTCTGATTGAGTTGGCTTGTTTTTGTGACAATTTCCCCTCAGCTGGTGTCTGAAAATATTAATGTTATTTTCAGTTTGATAATGAAAAATATATACAAGTTTTTTTCTGTCCTTTGTGTTTACAATTTTGTATCCTGCGTCAAGTGAAGCGCTGGAAAGAATGGAAGAGTAATAATAGAAATAATGACTTAATGTTTCTGCCAGATGTTGAAGATGAGCTTGAATGATAAAAAACATGTTAACCCCTCCACGTCAGAGGACTTTAGCAGGCATACATTGTCTAGTCAGATGTCACATTTTTTGTTAAAGATAAATTGATCCTTTGTGGTATAACCTTTTCCTATGGCTTGTCTTATTTAGCAGACTAAGTCAGCTTTCTGAGAAAGCTAGCCCCATCTTCAATAAAAACCGCAATAAAAACCCCAATAAAAACTTCAAAATCTACACAATTCTCCAACTTAGTAAAAATGCCAAAGAATAATTAAACCATAATAATAATAAACTCAATAGTTCATTTTTCTGCCAATGTGAAGTTTACAAAGACCTCACTGCTTTCTATTAACAATGTGCAGTACTTCACACCTCATCTCAGGCAGCTCTACCTTGTACCACTCGTCCAGTTCACGTGACAGTGAAGTGATTTATCTGAATCAAATTATTCTGAGACCTCAGCTAGACCCTGTGATGTCTGCACAGTCCAGATATTCCCAGTGAACTGGTCAGAAGTCACCCTGAACTGGACAATCTCAGTCTTAATAACTCAACTTTGACCTCTGCTGGCTGGACCCTCCAGATATGGCAGGAGAAGTGGTCATTGATCCGTACTATGGCTTGTTGCCATAGAGACCAGACCAGGCATGAACGAGTTTTTTTTTTACAAAGATGGGATAAAAGCAATAAAAGCACCTGCCAATAGAATACATAATAGCTTGTCATCTATGATTTATTGGTGACAGATGATATCCTTTGCTAGCACTGATGAAGAAAAACAATTTATTATCCATTATTATGTTTTGTTGTATGAAATGCAACACCATGTCTTTGAGAGGGCTCTTTTGGGATAAATAGGAAACATGAAAGAAACTATATACAAAATGAAATGATAATTTCTATCTTGAAAAAAAAAAACTGTAGAAATAGCAAACTGTTTAATGGTGCCTAAATGAGGAGACTGAGTTTTTTTTTCTTTCTTTTCTTTCTTTCGTAAATTAAAAAATAAAACAGAAAATTTGTATTTATTTTATCTGTTCACAGTTGAAAATAGAAATGGCGAACAGTCTTCAATGCTGTAGTGCAGAAACCCTGCAGGTTTCCTGAACAGGACTGAAACTCTCTCTGTGTAAGGGAATCATTCTGCCTACAGATCACTGTGCAATGTGCCTTGGTGCATGAATGTTGATTATAGCTGAAAGTTCTGCTCCATAAGTTTATCATTACTGAAGTAAAAATAAAAAAATTAGAGCAGGAACCCGAAATGTCCAAAGCCTTTTTACAAAGAAGATATTAAACAGAATATAATATCATTTTATTCTTACTTTTAATTTTAAGTTTAACAAATGCAAAATTACAATAAACAAATTGCTTAGGTTAATGATAATGTATCATGAAGTGTCAAGCCAGAATATGTTCTAACTGAAAATCACCTGTAAAGTATCCCTTTTCATCATTTTCAATAAAGAACCTAATTCGCCCCTGACTGTGATACATTTCCTTGGGTCAAAATTGTGATGAATCATTCTCCTGAACTTCTGAACTACTGACTTCACAATATCCATAGCAGGCCTGAAGCCAACAATTTAAGAATGGGGAGGGGGGGGGGTAAACTTGAATGTCTGACTGTCTTCCAGAGGATGGCCTTAATCCGCCCCTGTTTTATCTAACCCTCTACTAACTAGCCTGATGTAGATAGAAGTGACCTAAGGGGTGACAATCACCTCGGCTTACCTTGAAACTCTTCCTGGACTAAATAGCCTTTTTACGATGTGAAACCTGACAGCTTTTATGTCATTTTGATTCTCCTTCCTCTTAAACATAAGCCTTAATCATGAAATACTCCATCAAACCACGCAGTTTCTGCTTTTATGTAGATTGTGTTTTGTTTGGTCTCTGGTACAAGATTACATACGTGTGTGGGTGCATTATTCTCTGCTTGATTACATAGCTTGGAAATATAACGTGTTAGTGGAGTTTAGCTACAAGAGGAGTAATTTTTTTGTTGTTGAATGCCCATGTTAGGGGATGAAAACGAGCATGTGTTCTCATTTTTAGATTTTCAAAAACATGTCTGAGGAGAGATGGAGATAGGGAGTAAAGATTGGTGAGAGAGAGAGAGAGAGAGAGGAGTAAAGAAGAGTACATGATAATTTACTGCTTAATGTTTTGGGTATTTGTGAAATATTTGTTGAACTGAGAATGGCAGCTTAATACACATTCACATGAAAAATTGCGCAGATGCATGATATTTTGTGACTAGTTGTATTTTGCTGTGCAAAGTATTTCTAAATGGGACTTATTTAAACCAGGCATTTTTTTCTGTACAGAAATTATCTGTAAAACTCATGTTGAAATCTTTGTATATGAAGCTTGCAAACTAGGAAATGTTAGCAGTCGAGGCTTATCCGCTGTTGATAGGAGGGAATTACCAGGTACATGGAACAAATGACGCAGGAGATTGGAAATCCAATGTCTGTAGCATAAATTGCAGCCAGCATCTTGCTGATATAATTGATACTTGTGTGTCCTTGTAGAGAGATAAGCATAAGCAAGCTCTCAATCTGGTGAAAAACATGCTTTTCATCTTACATCATTCTCCCGCCTACTCTTTTTATTTTTTCGTTTCTTTTTCTCTCCTTCCTTTCTTTTTTCATTTATTTATGCACTCATTTATTGAACCATTCATTCATTATTAGTAACTTATTCATTCCATCTTTTCTTTCTTATATGCTTATTAAGCGTTGTTTTAGGTATTGAGTAACCGTCATATTTGTAATAAATGATGCCATTTTCAAGGCGATAAATTGTGCTCAGGGAACCAAAAACTGATAATTGCACTCTAGGTGGGATCATAATACATCTTAAATGACCGTATGATAGGTCAACGGGAGAATAAAAAACTAACAGCTGCCATTTCTGTGCTGATAACAGAGTCCTACGCTGGAAAAGTCCATGTGCAACCATAGTTTTTAAAAGCACTCTTTATGACCATTCATTTGATTGTGTCCTAGTATAGTAAATTAATACCTGCAATGAAGTATGAATGAGGCATCAAACAGAAAATTCTATTTAATCAAATAGATAAGGCTGATTGGACCATTTCATGGTACTGGATTGATGAAATGAAAAATGAGACGAAAAAACAACTTTTTTATGAAGTACTGCTATAAAGCTCTGCACAAAAAAAAAAAAAGGACGGAAAAGAAAAAAATCACTACAAGCCCCCTTACAAACAAAGCATGAAAAATCAATTGAGTCTTCTGCCTACGTTACATTTATGATGTTGTATAACTATGTTGTGTCTTATACAAAAGCAAGTAAACAGAAAGAAACTTACATGGCAGAATTAGGCAGCTTGTAGGTAAATCTTGTCTGCAGTCATCAAACCAGAGCATAAATATGCCATAAACTTGTAAGGTCAGTGAACATACAAAGATTAAGGGGCTGCTCCGTAGAAAGGAAATATTTTATGTTCTTCTCCGGTGATGTCTGTTTATCCTCCTTGTTAATTCTCGAGTGTTTTCCTTGCAGCAAATTGGGGTCTAAGGTGGGGAATTTGATAGCGAGAAATCAAGGGAAAAGTGAGTTTTGATATTACTATATGCTGATTCAGAGTCTTCAATATAAGGGATTCAGTCTACAGTGATAAGTTATATAAGTTTTCCATTTCTGCAGTATCTAATTGCTGTAAGAACTGACATGTGGTACACTATTAGATATAGCAGTCTATATTTAATGTGACCTTGCTTAAATCACTTTTTTGTTAATGTGAAAAGCAGATTAAAAAACTAGAGGGTCATTCAACCTGAAGACAAACAGTTGATCCTTTTCATTCCAAATTGTTGGCATTAAGTCTTGTGCAGTACCTTGTATTTTGTCCTCCAGGTCAGATTCATTGCCTCAGTAAGTGTGCTGAAATATAAATGTTAAGTTTGTTATTTTGCTTGATAAAAACAACTGTCTATCTTTCAGAGGCATGTATGTTTGTGAGACTTCAAAACTTCAGTAAAGGCAACGATGAGCAAAATTACTTTAGCATACTGACTCTTTAGATAACCCAAGCTCCAGATTGATCAAACATTTAGACTTTGATAGAAAATAGCAGTTTTGCCCTCTGGTACTGTTATCATATTTATTTCAGTTTATACTCCAGAATGGTTAAGATCAAACTTCCTCTATATAAAAGAAATATAAAATAAACTACATTCAGCAGTAATGGCTGATACCAGGGTCATTATTAGAGGTGTCAGCTAATCAGAAATGGTTAGTGATCCCAGACTGAGCATGATAAGAAAATTGCTACACTGAGGGTTTGTGTAATTGAAGTGATTAGATGAAAACTGGGGAAGATTCAATTACCACCTTCGGTGTCAAAGATTACTGGAAAACTCACCTGTATTGTCAACGACTGACTCCGCCTCTGAAAAACGACAGGTTTCCAGCAGTCAGTAAAACTGAGGGAGTCAGTTAATGAAAAGCGCGATACCATGCTGGTTAGGGTAGAATTGCCTTTAACACCTCAAAAAACTGGCTGAGTGAAATACTTAGAATTTCTTGATATTATCCAAGTTTGAACTATGATTTGTAGTGAAAATGTGCGACACATTCCATACTTTTAGAATAAATAACCTCTGGCTTCTTCAGCTAGTCTTGCTGTTTTTAATGCCCTAAATCCATAGTGATCAGTGGTGCTTGGTACCTACCGCAGGAAGCTAAACACTATTACAGTATATTAACTATTAGCTAATATCCTAGCTAATCAGAACTGATGTAGAAGGCTGCCTATGGCATAGCTTACTAGTCACAACACGATAGACCACTAAGGTTGTAAATTATACACAGAGGTGCTATTTTTGGCCATCAAAACACCTGCGTTACCTACCTGTACCTGAGCTGTATTCTGAGACCCCCCATGCATCAGGTACTCATAACATCTATTGTGTTCATCTCTCCCGTCTGACCTTAACTATTAGGACACACACACCGTTAACCATGCTATACATCACTGTGCGGACAAACTAGGATTTATTTGACAACAGATTGTGGGAAAGAAACATGGAATAGTTAATTGATTCAATCACCTCTGTAAACTTTTATTTTTGATTTTATATATAGTAACGTGTCATATCTTCTGTTTTGTGGCTGGTAAGCATTTCTCTAGACTACAAGCTTCTTTTTAGTAATCAAACACTTCTTTTGCCGGTGCTTATGAGACAAGTAAACATGATAAGAGGGACAAAAACAATTTGGTTCTCTCGGTCAATGTGATAAGATTGTTTTGTTTGTCACTAAGCTTTTGATAACTTAATTTGCTCTAATTCAATGAAGTAGGTCACGTTACAAAATTACTGCAGGTTTCTCAACACGTTTTTATACTACAGTATTTTATTCAGAGGAATGGCATTCAATTCATGGCATACAAAATTTATATGATATATTTACCAGTTAGAAGCAGTACAATACTTAATAGGTATTCCACTATCCAACAACTGCTGGAGACTGATAAGAATGTTGAGGAATTATTTATGGTGTTATATAACATGTGGAAAAGTACTTCAAATGCAGTATTGGCCAATCCTAGTACTCGCAAATGATACCTCCTGCAATTTATATAACCATTAAATGACCAGGAAATATTTACACATTTTTTGTTTAGATGTAAGCTTTCCAGTGAAATATCTAATATTAGATTCCCACATTTTGTATCAACAAAGTGATAATAATTTCATTCATAGCATGCCCTGTATGTAATTTTGTGTGGTAGATGTGATACAGGGATGTGCTCAGATCACATTGCTACAGTTGTACTGAGTGGCTCACCTAACACATTCCTGTTCTTATGTAGAAACAGTTCACCAATAGCACTCCTCTCACAAACTTTAGTAATATCAAGATGACATCTAGATAAAAAAAAATATCAGTGTCTGAGGGACCAAAGTATTGAAAAAATTGTAATTAATATATTTTTAATATTGTGGTCCCTTCATATACTACAGTAATGCTGATTTTCAAATATAACAAAACATTAATTATTGATAATATATTTCGACAAATAGTCAACTCAAATTGATATTATTATGGTATTAGCATTTTTAGGCATTTTATTATTGCGCTTTTTAATTACATTTTTGCCTCTTTTTGACCAAAGAGCTTTTATTTGAATCAGTAATTAGTTTGGTCAGTCTGTCTTTGCATTGATGAAGTTAATCTCTGATAGACGTACATTCATTATAAAAATGATCCCAATTAAATCTCTGATAGATGTACATTCATTATAAAAATGATCCCAATTAAATCTCTGATAGATGTACATTCATTATAAAAATGATTCCAATTAAATCTCTGATAGATGTACATTCATTATAAAAATGGTCCCAATTAAGCAAATAATAAAGATATTTGTCTAATTTGTGTATTGATCACTGAAGGTTTTCCTATATAATAGTATGGTTTGGCCTTTAATTGAAATTCTCATCACATTCTGTGCACTGATATTCTTCAAATGTAAATCTCATAATCTGTGCAGGAGAAACAGCTGGTTTCCTCCATTTTCTATTAATACTTATAAACTGATGTTCTTTTCAGTCCTTTAAATTTGAAATTTTTTTATAAAGTTTTTATAAAGCTGTGAAACAGTTTACAACATTTTATACAAAAAAAAAAAAAAAAACAGACTTGAGGAATAACAATAAAACTGTTAATAAAGGAGCTCAATAATATATTTATTATCAAAGAGTTATCATTTTTATCCAGAAGCAAAACCGTCAGTTATCAGTTGACATAAATTTTACTTTTGATGGTTCTCCATATTTGAGTGGAGGATGCAAAATAGTTGTTTAGATGTCAGTAATTTGGCACATCCCTGCCTTTTTCATAAGTCACAAATACATAGTCTGTTTCTCCTGCTCCATATGAAGCTGTCTCTGTATCCCCAGATTCATCATCACAATCAATAGAAGGTACATATTCCATAGACAGGCACTCATTTTTACAACATTTTAACTTCTTATCAGTGAAAAGATATTTTGCCTGTTCTTTCGTCAAATGGAGAATGTGATCGCGTGGAGATCTCTTCTTTGCTACATTTTTAAGTACTCCGCCCTCTAAAAATGAAGTTTCACATATGCACACCCCTGATTGGTTTGTGGCAAAAATCTCTTGGTCTTTTCTATAATTTTTGGTTGTACCACAAGAGCAGCGGTCCCCGATATGGACTTCCTGGAAGGGACCGTGTCCGTCGCTAATTGCGTGTTCTGTCGGACTTTTCATAGATCTGGCGCAGAGTTTGTAAATCAGTGCCAGTATTCCAATCACTGCTGCTATGATGACAATGGTGATAACAGAACGTAGGGCAATGATTTCCCACGTCTCCGTTTGTTCTTGTGGCAGAGAAATCTCTGCTGTGGTCAAAGATACCGTTTCTGTCGTCCCTGTCCTATTAAGTTCCTGTGTTATGTTCAGAACATCAGGATTCGGTGGCAAGGTAAAGTTAGTGACATTATCTAGAAAATGTGTCCTTACTGTACTCATGAGTTTTGTCTTAGATGTTGAAGTCTTCGGTATGTTAAGGCTGAAGGTACATAAGATGATATGCTGGTAGAAAGTCAAGGTGCCCCCCAGTGGTGCTCCTTGGAAATGTCAGCTGGGTTCAGGTGTGGCTATTCAAAAAAGGGTAAAAAGGAATGTTAGTTATAATTGCTCCGCTGCACTGTGACTCAGTGATTATGGCTCCTTTTTGTTCAGAGGGAAACAAGTTTGTTTGGGCCACTATGGGCCAAATGGACTCTAAAGAACAAAGGGTAGTAATAACAAAAACTTCATATGCTTTTATGGCACTGTTGGCTGTGCTGTTTAAGGTGCATTAGAAGTTGAATTTAAGAATGTTTATAAATCATATCACGTTACAGTACAGACATTTTGGTTTTCTCACATTACAGTCATGATTTTTTTTTTCATTTATTTAAATCAAAAATCCAATTTTAACTTGACAGTTTCCTGCCTTAAGCAGACCCCTCCCCCATGTGTGATGTGAATATTTCAATATCAAAGCTATTCCTGTAATGCTTTAGATTTATTATGAATAAAAGATATATATATATATATATGATAAAATTGTTTTTGGGTAACTTTTCACCATCTTGAAGGCATTGAATAATGTGATTAAAGCAAACAATATTGTTCCATTTGTTACTTTTGATACTGTACATGATAAAGTTACTTCCATTTGCTAATGCCACCTCATTATATCTTGGAAGTAAGAGTAAGTACAGGAGGTATCTATAATATTTTTGTTATTATAAATAACATTACAGGTATACTTACCGTTCTTGGATGCAGTAGCTTGTTTCCCACCAGGTTGTTAACCGTTTTATTTGAAATCTCTGCTGTAGTCTGCTGTTTTCTGTCTCTGGCATTGACTTGTTAAGGATTGGTGTAACAATTCCACTTGACCAGTTCCCAAATAACAGTAAGGGTAAATCTCCTCCCAATATACCAGGAAGGTTTTAGCTGTGCTGCAAAGCAAAATCTTTTCATTAATAGAAAATCTGCAGCATTACATTACCAGTTGTGTAATTTGATCAAAGTGTATAGTGTTTATTTGCTGAGGAAGTTGTACTCTAATATTTGGTCCGTTGCACATTTCATAGGAGTGACCCTCTGGCATTTGAAATTGATACAATCTATAGAAACTGTGCTTGTTTAAGATTGCATAATCTTACTCATGAACTATTTTCAAAATTTTACACAGGTTTTTGAAAAGTTAGCATTCTTATCTCTTCTCTTTTTCATTTTTGTTATAGACTGTTGTGATTGTGTCTGTTACACTTTATTTTATTTTCAAAATGGCATGAAATACATGAAATAGGTGCTAATGATAAAAAATATCAAAAAGAGAAAATGAAAAAAAAAAGACTATTTCAAAGCCTGAAGATAAATAGTTTTTGTAAGTGGTATTGATTTGATTTTTTAAAATGAATTTTTGGTCCTCTACATTGGGATAAATTGAAGGATATAATATTATTATTGTCCTTGACCCAACTTTGCCAGGTATCAAATGTCACACCCCAGTTACGATTGAAATAACTTGACTCCATGACACTCTATTGCTTGGGGGTGGTCAAGCATACCACTGTTCAACCATTTAACTGAGTGACATCTTGTTCATTTATAAAGTTGTATAGCTGACTGCTCCTATCAACAAAGACTATGATGCAAATTGCAGCAGTTCTTTTTTGTACTGATAACTCATACTTTTATGTAAAATTGTGTCAACCACGAAAAAGTAGACTTAAAAGTTTCACTAAAACAAAGTACAAATCAAACAAGCAAAGGTACAATAAGTTTGGACACCTCATGCACCCCTTTCACTGTTTGAGTATTTGTAGAAATAATTAGGTCACAGACCGTGAATTAAAATGTAAGGAGCTCCAGGGAAAAATTCATTGGAGTGTGCCTTATCACCTGTATATCTGTGGCTTACATAACCTGAGCTCCCCTTTAACTTCTGTTTCTATTCCCTGTTCACCGTGCTGTTTGTTTGACCTTTTTGTTATTTGATCTACTCTTCTTATGTGGAAGATGGCAAAGGAAAATAAGATATTGGAGGAAAGTGAATGTTATTATATTAAGCCACTAATTTTAGAGTTTAGCAAGTAATAGGACAACAGACTAGACAGCATTTTATAAATAGCCACAACTTGTTTGCTTAAATAAAAGAAGGCTGTTTATTGATCAAATGTACCAACTAGAAGATTATGGAATTGGTTAGCTACTGCCGTAAATATACACTTCCCAGGCCAATGACTTGGATCAGATTGCTTCCTATAACGACAGACAGAATTGGTCCATCAGTTTTGGTTGAATAATCTTACTCAGGTTTTTACATGTTCTCATTGGAAGTTAATTTAGCAAATGTAGAGTGTTTTTGGTATTTTGCTCCTTATTTTTCTTCTGTCTAGGCATATTTTAGCTTGTGACATCGCCAAAATTAGTCTCTGTTGGATATCAAATTTATTTATGTACTTAATTATTTATATATTTATTTATTGTTTTTAATCTCCAATACATAGCATCATTTGTGTCAATTGCCATCTAGGTGATTGGAAAAAGATTGTATAAAAAGAAAATAAATATTTCCAACTTTCAGTAAAAAGATGTCTTCTGTTTCCTATAACCTAGGTGAATGATATTTTGAAAAATGGTGAATAAAATTTTCTATCCTGTACAATCCTTATTTAGCGTAATCACTTATTTTGTATATTTCAGCTGACCTGAAGCAGAGACTGAAGTGTTTTGATCTGTCCCCGGAACTGATCGCTGTCACAGTGAGCACTCTCTCTAAGGTAATACTATCAGGGGCAGGTCCAGAGATATTTTTTGACAGTCTTCCTAATTATCTTTGTCAATCCATCTTCAAACAAAAAATAAATAAATACTTGTTTATGTAAACTTTAAAATCTTACTGTCTTCCAGAAGACGGTCTCAATCTGACCTTGACTATGCTGCTCAAATGGGAGCTTCTTCTTACTGGGTCTACACAGACAAACTTGTAGAGAAACTCTCTGCCATTCCTGCCTTACTTCACACAATGTTGTTCTGCATTTATGGCAGTACAATATCTATCATGCACCTAATTAACAACAATTACCTGTAATATATATGTTGGCAGCTGACTTTCTCTAAATATTTTACATAGGTATACACATGGGTGCACACATACAGGTACAAGGGGAGACAAAACCATTATTTCTTACCTGTTACCAACCTTCGCTGCAATACTTGCTGTGTAATACAGATATTTCTTACGTCTATTTCTACTCGGCAATGAGAACAATGCTGAATTGCGTCTCTAATGACCAGGTTACCTGGTGAAGGGAGTTATTAAAAGATCATTTGGGTACTGAGCTGGATGACTACCTGAATTAACTGCTGCTCATGCAAGTCAAATTTTGATAGCTTAAAAGTTAAATGGACTTAAGTTTTGCATATGGAGTCAACAGTCGAAGCCCCTAATACTAACTTTGACAGAATGACCAGGTCACTTTAAAACATCTTGTAATTTTAAGATTTATTTTGATGAATTAGATACATAATCTATGATAAATATGCTACAGGGAAAAAAATGAACATTTTATTCAATGTAGCTGATATATGAGGCAATTAGCTTATATAAAGCAGTGGTTTGACAAAAAAAAAAAAAAATCAGGTCTCACAACTTGCCAAGAAAAATCAGCTAAACTGCAGGCTCGTTCTGGCTTGTTTTAGAGCATTGATCCAATCCAAACATTGCATGTTGGTAGACCTCCTGTTTCTCCAGTTCCGTCACTGTGCTGAACAACTATTATTTCTCTGACTCTACTTTAATCCAGACAAAAATGTGTGAAGTTCTCATCCTGTGGGCAGAATTCTTTGATTTTTGTCTGAAGTGTATGAAATCTAGTTAATTGAACCCTTTACAAGCTTTGAATCTCTGGTAACTGTAATAAGGTATTGATTTTTCTGATGATTCAGTGTATTCTCTCTCTGTCTTTTTTTTTTTTTTTTTTGTGACGTAATCTGGTTCTTTCTGCATTTTAAAATGATTTATGGTTTTAAGATACTTTGAGAAATTTGACATTTAAGTTTATCCTGAATTTCAAATTAGTCTTTTAAATTCTAAAAAATCAAGTGTGAAATTTGTGATATGTTTTAGATAGACGTTTGGTTTGAAACAATGTTATCTTTGTCATTTAATCAATTTTAAGATTTAAGTTTTCTAGAAAATTTCTCTACGTAATAATTCTTTGTCATGTCAGTACTAGTACAGTTAGCTTTAGGGATCTGTTAGAAAGCTTGTTAAAAGCTTTTTGGTTTTTCATGAATAAACTCATTATTTAAACTAACAAGTTCAGCCTTTTTACAGCATCCCTGCTATAACAATCTCTCTAATGATTGTTTTCTTTCCAGTTGCTAGGGCAACAATCAGCAGACGTCACCCGAGCCAGTTCAGCAGCAGATGAGTGGTGCGAGGAGCTTCTTAAAGCATGTGATGAGTATCTGTCCAGCGTTATACTGGGGGAAAACCAAGGTGATCAATTAATAGCTCTGTCATCAATATTGCTTGGAATTAAATTCTACAGTGTGAATGTGTTGTTTGATTTACTTAGTCTTAGGCTTTTGATATTTTCCCAGATTTATTAAAAGTATCAACAATCTTAATGGTGGCTCTTTTGGAAGGAGACGTGGATCAGATGATCTTTTTAGACTATGTGTTATAGTTAAATTATTTTAAAATATAGCATTAATATTGCCCTCAATCCAGGAGTGTTGTACAAATTATTTTCAACTTCTCCCTGATTTTTTGCTCTGTCAGCATTATGTTAAAGCATTTTATAGTGTGTTAAGTGTGTGTCCACGAGAAAACCAGACCAAATGTAGAAAATGCGGCAAGGTGGGGGTGAACGGATTTACATCATATTTGGTGTGTTTGAACCTTTATATGAACAATATCTGAGGCTGCAATATTTCCTGAAAAAAATCCCTACTTACAGAGATATGGCCAGTGACAATTTGGGGGTATTATCAACCAAAAATTCTTCTGAAAAACAGGGTTATATTGATTGGCCTTAAAGTTTATACAGGTGTCACTAAATGATTTAGTTTGGTGATATATTATAACCTAAAGATAGGGGATTAAAATGATATACACTTTTTTCACTCTCTTTGTTTCCATGGTAACAAACCAAGCGTTTTTTTCAGGCCTACAAACCACATGCTTTTAACACCCCCCTTCTATTTTTGACAATATCTTCATCTTCACAGGTCTTTGGGGTAAAGCGTGTTCAGGACTAACAGATAACTCATTAATCTATTTATACATGAAATCAAAACTTACTGCTGTTCTACAACTTGTCCGTTGTAACAGATAGAACATGACCTAATTTCTTCATTTTTCGTAAATATATCCGGACACATATATCGGTGCACTCAACTTCAGCTATCTCTTTCAAGTCAACAAATGGTTTAAAACACTGTTAGTTGAACTTTTTATTTTCATTTTACTTATTTTAATTTTTTTCTGGTTAAAACAAGCATCTAACACATTTTAAAATCATGTGAAACTAATGTACTAACGTCAGAACAACACAACGTCATTATCCAACATGGCGGAAATTGCAGACTGTTTGTTTGCAAATCTTCCTCAACGAAGTCGTATATCATGTGGTTTATACTCTGTCTACAGATATAAAAAAAACATGTAGTGTATTGAAAAATTGCAACAGAGATATTAACAGTCATCTTCGTCGCGTTTACGTGAAGCAAAACAGCGTGAGTTACGAAAGCAAACTGATTCTTGTCAGGTGTGGATTCTTTTGACCGCAATTGGACATTTCCAAGTATCTTTGGGAGAATGAATGGGTTACACGGTTACACCATGTGACCAGCACTGGGATATGGGCTTGGTTTGTGCTGGAAACCATCCACACAGGGAAAAAACGAGCCTATAACGAAATATGTCATGGGATTAACTTGCAGATGTCAGTGTAGACAAAAAGCAATTTGAATGTACTGGTACCACTTGGTTCAGGTAAGAAACGGGTTTGTTTGTATTTTAATACAGGCTAAAAGCCAGAAAAAAAAGTTCACTCAGAAAAATGATCTAGGTGTAATTTTTTTAATAAAAATTTTTTATAAAAAAAAATGCCCCCTTTCAAATAATGAAATTGCAGTCTAAGGACCTATGATAATTTTATCTTTTAAGCTATATTTGTCTGGGTATTTATGTAGGTTTAATGGTACTTGGGTAAAATAAATTTAAGGGTAACAATTGGAATTAGATTGAAGCTAGGGCTGGTCTTGGCAAAATTGCTAGGCTCATCATAATTAATATTCGAAACCATGCCTTACTTATAAAACATTGACAAATGGGATAATATTTTTTTTTCATCAATGTATCAATTAACTTTCAGATAAGTGTTTTCATGTGTCTATAGTAAGCTATATTTATATTTCAGGCACATTTGAGAAGTGTTATTTGACACACAGTGATCTTATGGTCAGCAAAAGAGTCCAAAGCTTTGCAGAAACTGAAACTAGTGTGGAAATGACGGCTATATAGAAAGGCATGTATGTAAATGAAAGCCACAACATAGCAAATGCTGAGGAGATGCATGAGGCCCTAGTTTCTGCAGTTGGAGCAATTTTCTACATCCAGCTAGACAGACATCTTCCAAACCTGCGTGGACTGGAGTGTCCAATTACAACAATTTAGCTTTTTGATTCCTACAACATGAGAAAAGGTGTCTCCCTTCCTTGAGCAGTTTTAACATGAGTGATTATACTGATGTTAAAGTTAATTTGGGTTTTTCTGAGGCAAATGTGCCAACTGGGACTATACCAAGCAAGATCACAAACAAGGAAATTTTTTCTTGTCTTGTTCTGTGAGAGAACTCCACCCTCTTGAATATCTCACTGAGTTACACAATGGATGAGCTTTAAAGTCATCTAAACCTTTGAAACTATATTCAAATAAAGTAAAGGAGTTTTTACTGAAGGAGTTTAGAAGGGCACAAGAAACAGGCCAGCAGCTACAACCTAGCATTTGTGAGCATGAAGATGAGATTGAAATGTCAGTAAGGAGGGTTACAGACTATTCAGGAAGAAAAAATCGGCAGTTATTTTTGAATGTATTAAAAACTTTGATGTTATGAGCTGTAATGTTTGATATAAAACTGCAAAGATGTTTCATAACACCAGGATATATTTTGCGGTTGTGTTAGTTTTGCTCTTTGAATAGAAAATTATCTTGTTTTGCTACATTATGATATAGTTTGTAATGATCACAACTAATGTTGCACTGCTTTGCATGTATTGCTGTATTATAATTTTGTGATTTTTTTTATTATTTGTAATTATTCATCTGAGACAAAAATAAACTAAATTGAATAACTTTTTAGTTACTGTATGCTCATAAATAGTCACCAAAAAGTGGTGTGGATGATAAAAAAAAACTCTTGATAATTAAAAAAGATTTGTTCTGGCTTTGCTCTCATAAATACTATGGCATATCCTGATCTCTATATGATAAATATTGCACCAAAAAGAAATCGCTACTAAACTAAGATTTTAATTTGTATTCACCAAATTGATGATATTAAAGATATATATATATTAAAATTATCATGTAAACTCTCAAGTTAATTGCCAGTGCCTATCCAAATTAACAGAATCTAAGATTTATTTCCTCTAAACTTTTTGTCCATACAAATTAAAAAGTCCATGTATGGCAATTTACAAATATGAAGCCCAGTGACCTTAACCTACGACCCACTGACCTGATATTCATTAGTACACATCCACTTTCCTACACCAGCCCTATTAATTTAGTAACATCATTGTAGAGCAAAATGGTTTAATAAATTAATCAAACCCATTGTCTACATAGACTTGAATGAATCCACCACAATTTTTTGCCTTAAAAATGGCCAACTTTGGGGGTATTTTTCAGTACCTGTTTTAATACAGCAGTAACTTTTGAAACTTGATTTGGAGTGATCCATATCTGCCTAAAATATTCATGCAGTTTTATAGCTGTAAACCCTGTGAAGATGGAGATATATGCAATTAAAGGTGGTAGTATCAAAATTGGACTTTGGGGGGAGGGGTGTTATAAATGGGTGTGGCTCGCCCAAGCAGGGTCTTATCTGAATTCTACATATATCTGTGGCAAGCCAAATGATTGTTTTCAATGTTTGTAAGGTCTAATATTTTTTAGTTTTCTCCATTTTTGTTTAATTTACACAAAATATATCATTATTTTTCCAAGGTAAAAATGGAGTCTCAAAGAGGCTACATAAGCCATGACTTATAATAGGCTATAATTCTCTGAAGAAAGGATATTTTTGGGATTCCTTCCTAACTCATGAATAACTTCCTAATATGCCTCCATACAACAAATTTGGTTGAAATCCGCTGACCCCCACCCTTGCCACCCTGGGCTGGTCCTCTCGTGGACAAGCTCTTAAGTAACTAATCTACTACCATTTCACCAGGTGGAGAACTTGATGAGGTGTTGATAGTACGCCACCTGTTCACCCTAGGGGAGATCTCCCAGTTGTGTCCTGGGAAGACGCCCAGGCGTGTCTTCATGTTGGTGCAGAGTCTGATTGCCGCCCCCACCATTTCCTCCGGAGGTAAACTAAGCTAATTCTCTAAGTGATTAAGGATATATATAGTGTGGGAAGTCATTAAATTCTATTAGTGCACCTTTACAACCAGCCTTGTCCAAAAAAAAAAGGATTTTACAAGATTTTTTGATAATTATTCAATGATATGCCCCTTGTAATACTTACATTTTATACTTATCTATACACTGAGGTTTAAACATATTGCATGGTTATAGAAATGCTCCTAAATATTGTAAAGAATTGACTTACACGGTGCATCTGTGTATTATCAATTTTAAAAATCTATTTACTTCAATGAATATTTTCAGTTGAATATGAAAGGTTTAGGTGTTTAAAGAATTGTGCAATACTTTTTTTTTTCTTTTGCTGTTGTCAATAATCAGGATAGTTTATTTTATTTATTTTGATGTTATTTATTGCTGTTGTCAATAATCAATAAATAGAGAGATAAAATTAAGCAACATATTACCATTTATGAAGATACTCATTTTCATTTTTCAAAATATTTTTTTCAAAAATGCAGAAGTGAAAACTATTTCAGTATACGTCATTTGTACACTATAAAATATATATGTTCTTGCCCACGATTTCTGCAGCTTAAGAATTAATCAATTTTACCTGTTATTAAGATTTTGATATTTTTGAAATTGTACCAATTTA
Source organism: Lingula anatina (assembly GCF_001039355.2). Next base: position 449,830 of record NW_019775014.1, on the reverse strand, counting down.
ACAGAAATTTGGCTTATATTTGTAAAAGGTAGGCCTGTTAGTACTGAAAGATGACAAGTTTTCAGGTAGCCAAATATGAATAAGTTATTTGGCATGTTACACTGTTACTGCAGTGCATATTAGCAAGTAAGGAAAAATATTACCTACCTGCCAGACTGGTATCACCTGAGAAAATGTGTAGGAATGTCAGGATATTTACGTGCACACACACATGCATATATTCATACCATGTGCTCCTACTTAACGTAGTAAACACTGGCACAGATCTGAAATCTTATTGGCTCACAACCAGAGGTCATCCAGGGGTCAAGGGCAAAATAGGTCAACTTTTGGTCATGTGACTGATTTTGCCCAGTTAAAGGAAGATCGGGTATATTATGTTGATGGGTTATTTAAAGAAGCTTGATATATTACTTATTGCTGGTGGGAACCTATACCCACATCTGGTCTGCTCTTTATTAAGATAACCCATGGAGAGTTTACTGACCATATGATGTTTTCTGCATTTTTACCTCCTCTGGGAAAAAAATTCTTGTAAAATCTTTTCCTGACAAATCTGGTTGTGTAGGTGTATTAACAGAAGTTAATGACTTCTCACACTGATTATATCCTTAGTCACTTAATGGCTTCATTCCTGACTATGTCCCAGAGCTCAGTTTAATCAGCATACCTGATGTCTTGAAACTGTTTTAAGCAGTGTTTAGTGATGGAATTAAGCTCAAGGGTAAAGTTTTTAAGGGGAAGTGCTAAGCAAAAGTTCAGGAAGAGACAATTAGAGGGGAGAGAAATAAAGTAGAACACAGAAGAGCCTAGATTCTTTTATCTTTATTTTTTATTGATATAATTTAGGAGTGACATACGTGTTAGAATTATTACTGTTTCCAGGGGTGGATCCAGAGATATTTTCTGACAGGCTTCCAAATTATCTTTATTGATCCATCCCCCATTTTTGACAGTCATCAAACAGAAAAAATTAGATACCCATCAATGTAAACTTGAAATTTTGACCCTCTTCCAGAAGACCTAGAAGACAGAATAAATCTGCCCCTGGCTTCAATGTAATTCATGAACTTTAGTAAGGTGATAGCCTGTATTTATACTGTGCTCGAACCAATAAAGAATTATTATTATGATAGTGTTATCATCTCTTGACACTGGAATAATAATCTGTCCATATTTCCTATTTTGTTTCAGATGTGAACACACAGCTCCCAGAGGAGGCTCAGTTCCCCCAGGGAAGCCAGCTGACCCAGGGGACCCAGGTGTTGTCGCAGTTTCAGGGCTCTAAGATGAGCAGCAGCATACGGGCACATGCCTTTGTGACACTGGGTAAGGTGCATTGACATAAAAACATCAGTATATATACAATTCCTTGGAAACATGAATTTGAACCATGCTAAACTAATTAAAAAACTTTAGATCAAGTGAGGAATATAATTTGCTTAGTTTTGATTTTAATTAGGGAGTGTTTTGCCTACACAATGTTTGTCATTTCCTTTATTTGAAACCCACCTTTCTGATTTAAAATATGATCTTGTGCGTCATCCCCCTCGTAAATTATGATAATTGGTTTCATTAATGTTACTTCCTGTCTTCAGGCAAGTTGTGTCTTCAGAATGAAGACATTGCTAAGAAGTGTATTGCTGCCATGGCACGCGAGTTGGAGACGTGTGACGACCCGGCCGTCAGGAACAATGTGGTGGTCATAATGTGTGACCTGTGTATTAGGTAGATTTGATTTAATTTGATGATTTATCTCAATTAAAACTGACTTTAATAAAAGCAAACATGTCATTCTATTGCACATTTGCAAATATTTTGGTTATTGAAAATTATTAGTTATTAATATTGAAACTTCTCCTACACTTGAATCTCCTATATACATTTCATGGGGTCAACTGAGTAACAATTTCACTACATACTGTTGAACAACTGAGGGAAGAATCTCAATGTGTGTCCATTCGAAAATATATTTTTAAAAATTGTGTGCTGCATTCTTCTAATTAGGGCCCCTTTACACTGGACGGCGTCCTTTCTGCGTCCCTTCTGCGTTCAAAAATGTGGTCAGGACGCTCAACGGTCGCCAAAGCAATTAAGTCGTGTCTCAGTGTAAAGGCGTCTGCGTACCTTTTGCGTCCTTTGAATGACCAAATAACTGCGAGCAATCTGCCTGCCTCCACTGTATGTCCTCTGTGCAAACCAAGGCGTCCATTGCGATGTTTGAGCGACCATTGAGCATTCTTGTACCTTCATCGGCGATCAGTGGCGTCTATTCTACAATCATTCTGCATCCTGCTTGACCGATGAGCGTTGTTTGGGCGTCCTTCTCTATATTCTAACTCATATTTTTCATCGGTTCTAACCAGGTCATCCAATAAAGAACATTTCCAGCACACAAAACAAATAAATGGCAATAAATGCTTTAAACTAAAGTGATGCAAGGTCTGTATGGACTGATTATCGGCCAGATGCTCATTGTTATCCTTATAAGAAGGATGGACAGGCGCCGAAAACGGGAAATTGTGACTGACACAACATAGAATATTTGAATCCGTTTTCAAATGACGCATTCTGCAAAAAGTTCTGACAATTAATGCATCTTGTAAAAAAGGCAAAATATTCGTTTTATTATAACCTCAAAAAAAAAAAAAAAAAAATGGATCGTTTCATGAATTTTAGGGGAAAAAACAACCGGAGGCTGATATGAGACCACTGTTGCCCTTAGAATTCCTGTCTGGTGAAAAATACCTCAGCACGGCCACATTTGACATTAAAAAAAAAAATGTTCTACGTGCCGAACACTGGACGATCTTTGAGTTTTCATTCTGCAACCAAAGCGATGCTTGTGCCTCCTTTCTACGACCGCGGCGATGCTGGTGCGTCCTCTCTGCGACCACGGCGATGCTTGTGCGTCCTTTCTGCGTCCATTGAACGACCATCCTCCATCGCGTTCTCTCTGCGATTGTTTTGAACATGCTCAAAACTTCGCGGCGTCCATGGCATCCTCGGCGATGCTTGAACGTTCTTTGTGCGACCTTGGCGATTACTGTGCGTTCTTTGAGCGTCCGACGGCGTCCTGGCCAGTTTCATGGTCGCACAAAGGACGCAGAAAGGACGCCGTCCAGTGTAAAGGGGGTTTTATTAAAAATTGTTAAATACATAGTCTCTGTATAAAGCCTGATATTTGTGTATATTTCCAGATACACCACACTAGTGGACAGGTATGTGGGGAACATTGCCGCCTGCCTGAAGGATGAAAACCCTTTGATCAGAAAGCAGACATTAACTTTGCTGACACGACTGCTGCAGGTGACATCAGATTTTTTTAAAATTCAAGTTTCAATTTTATCAAAAGATTATAAGCTGATAACAAAATAATTGAGATATTTTTCTAAGTGTCAGACTTTCAATTGGGATAGTTGTCAGAAGTCGGAAAGAATTTGTATTCATTTAATTGATTTGGCTTTTTAATTTTCTGAATCACAGGATACAGTTTGTCATCTCAACTGCAAGAACCATTTGTTTAAATTTTGACTTATATTTTTAGGAGGATTTCCTGAAATGGAAGGGAAGTTTGTTCTTCAGGTTCATTACAGCTGTAGTTGACAAAGATCCTGACATCAAAACTTTTGGTAATACTGGTACTATTTACCCTTGTGTACTGAGCGAGTTACAACAAGTTTTTAAACTCATAGGATGTATAAAAATTTCAAATTGGACCCCAGTTTATCTGCAAAATGTAATTCTAGGACAAACTTGGCAAATTATTTATGTAATACTTCAGCATAATTAAGAGATTTTGATCAGCCATGTTTTATTTGCATTTGATTATTTAAGAATCTTTTTTCAGCGGAGTTCTGTTTGGTCCATCTTCTGCTCCAGAGGAATCCTGGCATGTTCAACCAGCACTTTGTGGAGTGCATCTTCCACTTTAATGCTTACGAGGGTCACAATGTCTATAACAAGTTTTCGCAATCAGAACGGGAAAGAACAATGTTTTCCTTGAAGGGGAAAGACAATGCAGAGTAAGTGTTAGAGCTAAATGTATCTATTTTTCAGTTAGATGGTCATAATTTTTGTGTTATACAGGTATAACAATATGTTTAAGTTGAACGTTTTGAAATAAGTAACCAAAGACTTTATGTTGGCATAGAGATATAATTGTAAGTTCAACTGATAAAACATGAAATTAGATATCTTATGTTGATTTGTTTTCTGCTGAGTATTGGTGTAAATATTTGTAGCTTCCTTTCACCAGTGGACTTTATTTTCTGGTCTGCCACATACTCAGCAATCACTAAAGGTATGAAGAGCATATTTCATAATGGTGTCATTGTTTCCATTTTGTGTAGGAAGCGTATGTACATGTACAGATTCATGCTGGAACACATGAGTGATGAGCACCGGTTCCAGCTCACAGCCAAGATCTGCCAGGAGGTGAGGGCCCTTTTTCTTAGGGTTCATTCCCAGTAAAACTATTGTTCTGTGTATGGACTCTTGCTGAATGCAGTCTGATCAACAGATTAACAAACCTTCTCCTGAGGTTGAGTGCACTACAGAAAAGCTGATTATTATCTTGGGTATGTAGGAAGTCTGTTAATGTGATTGCATTCAGCAAAAGTCCCCAAGGAGTTGGATGGATCTACATAGAAAGTATCATTGGGAATGATCCCTTAGACTAACTCCAGGAAGTAGACTGTATGACAGTGATGGAATGACTGGGTCATGCTGTGGGGAAAGCCCTCAGGTTACATGCCAACTTACTTCTTACACACAGTATAGAGGACAAATACAAACTGCCTTCTTCCTGGAGGTTATGAAACATTGGTTTCAGTTCCTGACATGTGTCTGTGATATATTACAACTTTGACATTTGGTTTTTTTCCTGTTCATGGATTGAAATAATATGGGGCTTTATGCTCACAGCTCATTTCCTGACATCTTCAAGGCTGAAAGTGAAGGAGTAAAATTTTGATACAGTAGAGTGATTTCTCTATGAAATTTCTCTATAAATCATTGTGTTTGACTGATGTTATTAAGTCTCTAAGAAAGGAAGTTCTGTTTTATCATCCTATCCAGAGACCATGAACAGTCTCTTTAATAGAACTTTTCCATAAAAGCCGTGTTCCCAATTTAGCTGTTGTAAGTGTGTTTATTTTTATTCATTAAAAAAGATTACTCTATTTCATGATAATATGTTTCAGATCCTGGGAGGTTTGGTGGACGGGGTGATGCCCCTGGACCCTGACACCAGTGCTCTCCTCCAGGATGCCCTGGCTATACTGTGTTGTAAGGTGAGGAGATGGAACAGCCTCCAGAAACAACATTAGAAAACACCCTGTCTCTGATGTAAAGATAAGGGCATTTCATTATCGATAGAAGATTGTCTGTCAAACTCAAGTTTAACAAAGTCTGTAATAAATCATAACACAAGATGAAAAATTAGCCCCCCCCCCATCCCCTCCAAGGGAAGTTCTACAAAATAAAATGTTAATTTTTCTATTCTATTATCAGTCAATTAATTAAAACAAAAGTTATAAATAAGTGATGCTAAGGTATGCCATCCTGTAGAGTTAACTGAGCCAAGGAGATGTATTGGATGCAACTCCTTGACTGAGTCAAATCCAATACTGAAGTCTGCCCTATTGCAGGAGATCAAGCTGTCCAGTATGCGTTCTAGACCACAGCAGGAGGAGGCTGTAGATGAACAAGACATGGCCGCTGCTGTGATGGAGAAGGCTAAGAAAACTCTTATATCACAGGTATGACCTTTGTCAACTTTGTTTTCTAACTTCATTGGGGAAAATTCTTCATATACTTGCTTAGAAGATAGTATGATTTTTTTCACGACTTTATTGAGGGTATGCTGTTTTAGATCTTAGACTATAATATCTATGACTTTGGAACCTTGTGTCCTTGAAATGCATTGATTAAGTGGAATGATGCAGTTAGGTTCAAGCCACTTTATATAACAACTTTATATTCTCATGTGATTATTTCTTGGTGTATGAGTGAAAGGAGTCTACCACAGGATTATTCATTTTATTTTATTTATTTATTTATTTATTTATTTTGGATAATTTTAGGTGGTGAAGAAGAATGTGATAGAAAACATTGTTCCCATTGTGATTTCCCTGAAGCACATGGTATGTACTCTAGATGTGATATCTAAGAATAATCTCTTAAAATAAACAGTCAGAGATGATGGTCTCCTAGTTATCATGAAAATAGTTGCTAAGTCAATGTTAATTAATATTTTGGTCAGTAATTATAAGATAATATGTATCCATTTTACATCTAAGCACCAACATTTACAAATTTCACTGTAACATGGTTGTATTTTAGAAAAATCAAACAAAACTTTGAATCATCTTAAGGTCATAATATTTGAGTGTTTGCATATATATCTATTCAAAACAATTTATCTCGCAACATTCTTTTCTGCTCAGCTTGAAAAGCACCGCTCCCCCGTGCTGAAGGATTTGATGATGTATCTGAGAGAGTTGATGAAAGATTACAAAACTGAAGTCAAAGGTGGGTGTTCTAAAGCCCTGACCAACATATTATGTACTTAATTCCATCAGTCATGATGAGTATATGTTTTTGCAAAACATAATCTGGTATGTATTAATAAAGTTTTTAATTTTAATTTATATATTGGTGCAGTATAAATGGGGACTAAAATTGAAAAATTAACACCATATGAATTTGAATTATGTCTACAAGTTCTCATTCTGTTATTTAAACGACATTGATTGATAGGTGTAATAATTCCTCCAATTGCTGGTTTCAGAGATCATGTCAGCTGACAGGCAGCTGGCCAATGAGATTGAGTTTGATTTACGTAAGTTTGAAGAGCAGCAAGAGGAGCTGGAGCTGCAGAAAAAACAACAGCAACAGAGGAAGTCTCTCGGTGGATCAAAACCAGTAAGCAGAAAATTAGACAATTAACTTGTATTACATATAAATTTCATGTGTATGCCTGTTACATACAGTAAGAAACAGTTGTTTATGGCCTGCACATTTAATTCATGCAATGCAAATTAGGTCAGTTGGATAGAAGTAGAAATTTTACGTTCAGAAATGACTCGGTTTTTTCAATGTGGAAAATTACCAAAGTTTCAGATACATACTTTTAGACTCGTAAATTATATTGTTTCTTTATAGTATTTTTGTTGCTTAGCTTAAATTTTGTTACTAACACTCAATAGAAATGTTCTAATTTAAAGAATTTATGACTAAAAAATAGAGTAGCTGTAAAATTCATGATTAACACTATTGAAAACATCAAGTCATGTCTACATTTCAAACAATGTATGTACATGATCATACAGGCCCTTTCTTGTCTTGAATTTCAATTAAAAAACCCCCTCTCATTACAGAATTCACCAGTGGGGTCACCTCAGCCAGGAACCTCCCCCAAAGCAGGACCCCCTGCAGTGACTGTCCAGTCCCCCGGCCAGAGCCGTCCTCGGTCAATCATTCCTAAGACTCCAGTGATGGCTCTGAACTCTCCAGCCACCAGGACAGGAACATCCAGCAGGTGGGTGGGGATTACTGTTACCTCCGCTAAGGAGGTTATGGACCGATTTTGATGAAATTTTCAGGAACTGTCTGAAGTGGACCAAGGAACAGATTATTAGTTTTTGGTGGTGATCAGGATCAATAATCAATCAATAATCAACAATCAAAAAACTAAATCATTATAGAATGAAAATTTAGGGGTGAAAGGGCATTGGGTGGAGACTTTGCTGCCTTGGCGGAGGTCTGCGCTCTCAGAGTGCTTTTCTAGTTCATTTTATTTTTTATTTTATTTTTTATTTTTGCTTATTCAATGTGGCACTTTCTTAATAAACAATAAGGCAACGCATATAATATTTAACACAGGAAAATGTCCCTGGTAGCCATTGCTGCTATGAACTCTGCGAGAAAAGCGGTAGAGATGAGCAATAAGAAGCAGACCACGCCCACTCCACAGCGCACGCGGCGCAGAACTACAGAGAACACTCCACCACAGACGGGAAAAAACAGCTCCGCTGCAGAGGAGGACGAGGACTCCTCCCCACCCAGCCAGGCCACATTTAAAGTGAGTTTTTCATGTTTAATTCAGAAATAGAATAAAGTTACTTGTAGTATCAGTGCAAATCTTAACCAGTGTTATCAAGTTGGCAGTTTTTGTTATCAGTTATTTTCCCCCCATTTTAAGCAATTTCGATGAAAGAGTTTGGAACACATCAACTTGTAGATAACATAATTTTAGTTTGAGATGTAATGTTTTACCTAGACTCCCACAAGTAAAGAGAGAGCAAAGAAGACCCCAGAAAGAGTAGGCAGAGCTGTCAGCACACCAGAGGGTTAGTTTCCAATTCTACACATTGTTTTGATTTTAATTACTTTATTCTCATGGACATGCCAGTTGTGAACTATTTAAATTAATATAATTTAGCAGTTACAAAATGTTTTTATTAATATTGCATCAGTTCTGTTATAATTTTATTTTGAAATTTCCTTAGGATGTGCTTCATAGTATGTCTTTTTTTCTTATTTATTCTTTTGCTAGTTTATTTTTTATTTCTTTTTCACTTTTTTCTTTTAATCCATTATCATTACTTATGCATTGATTGATTTATTTTGAAAATTGTTCCTTTTGCACCATGCTCATTTAAAAATTTGGTTTTCCAGCGAGCTTACTGAGTAACTTGACGTTCCACCAAGGCCAGGACACGAGCATGATGCCATTGTCTCCAATCCCTACTTCCATGCCTCTCAGACTATACAGTAGTAATATCCCCAGCACAGGTAAACATGCTTATATCCTATTTTGTGTCCTTGTCTCCAAGAGTAAAATCTTGTTTGGGTCAGGAATGATACTCCTTGACCACCTGTCAACTCTCTCTCTCTCTCATATTTTATTTAAAATAATGTTGATGATATTTTTCAGGTTCTAAAACAAATAAAGCATCAAAAGAGGGAGAGGATCAGAATCCAAAGACTATTCCTACGGACATTGTCTGCATGTTTTCCCCAGATAAACCGTAAGTCTGCTCTCACCTAGAGTTTTAGAGTTTATTGGGGACTCACCTGAGTAACTGGAAATACTGATGATAGAGTTGAGTTTTTAGTAATTTCTGTAACTAAGAGTGGCTTCTGTTTTGGGTGAGAAATCTTGAACATCATTCAAAGTCTTGGAGATGTCAAAAATTGTTCTAATTTACAGCATGGCTATAGCATTTTCACAGTTATTACTATAGTGCTGATAAAAGGGGGGGGGGGGGTTCACAGTAATCTCCGATTCTCAGGATGTTGAACCTTAGCCTGGATACCAACCGTGGATTTTTTCACACATTTATTTATTTATTCTAATTCAATATTTGAAAAGGTGAATATATCGATGATATGGGAGTGCTTAAAGATTTTGTTCAATTTCAGAACCCCCAAGCCCCGGAAGTGGAATGTACATTCACCAGTAAGTATTCCTTAAAAACTGAGTTCCAATAAATTTTGACCAGAGAAATGTAAAACCTAGGAAAAAAATCCTATGGTTCCTTGTATTTATCTTAATTTTTGAAAATATACTTAATTGATTTTTTTTTTTTTTTTTTTTTTTTTTTTTTTTTTTTTTTTTTTGTAAGAAATCATGCAGTTTCTAAGACCTTTTGTCCAGCTCAGTACAGTTTAAGTATTCATTTTTCAGACTTCATCAAGAATAAAAGAAAAAAGTCAAGATATTTCAGAGACCACCACCCAGGATATTCTGGAGGTAGCTGAACCTCAGCGAAGACGTACACGCAGTGCACGGTCCAAGAAAAAATGAAACACACTGCATATGAAACTATAATATAGCTGTGACATTATCTTGTAAAAGCAAACAAAAATCTAACCTTTGTATAGAAGTTGTAGTGGACCAGAAAAAGGAACATAAAATTATTAAAAGACAATTTGAACTTTGATAATTTATGCAGATTATGCTATAAACAATTACATTATTTATATGTAGATTTATCAGCTATGTACAAAATTTGATTATTATTTTGGTCTTTTATAGTGTGGATTTTTTTAAAACGAAGTCTTCAAGGTGCACAAGGCATCTGCATATGGTAGAGTACCTCTCATTGGTCCACTTCACTGTCCTTGTTATAATTGTGTAATTGTAATTACGTATTATTTTAGGATTAAGCATCTGTTAGGATATTAAGAAGCTGGACATTATTCTGCCTCTTCAAACAAGATTTGTTGGAAAATGTAAAATTCCATCCATAAATAGCTTGAATACACTGTAAACACAATGTTTGCTTGATTAGTCTTCATTATTTTTTATAATACTTTTTTATTATTGCTACTTTGTGTGTGTGTGAGAGAGAGGAATCTATTCATGCACCAATGCCTGGTTAATAATACCAACTTCTCTCATGAACCCCTGAATTCTTCAGGACGTGGAGTATGTAGTTTATTTGTTAACGAGTTTCAACTCCATACACAGGGTCATTGGATGAAAATAATGTTTTTTGAATGTTTTATTGCCATGAAAGCTTAATGTTGAGGTTGCCCTCTTTTTTTAGGGAGGGGGGGGGTTAAATTCACAGTGTTGGTACCATTAGAGGATGCAAATGGTATTAAGGTCTTCTGGGATTGATTATAAATTACGCCCACTAACCAAAGCAATGCAATTTTTCCATTTGAAAAGAAAACATTGGTTCCTTTAAAATAAGGGTTGGTCAAGCTCGCTAACAAATTTCTTAATTTTGTGTGGCCATTTTGAAAAAACTTTCATCAACTCCACTCCAACTATCTGTCAGGATTATTCAACACATCTGCCTTTAGTATCTAACTGAAAAATTTTTTAATTTGAAGGAAACTTTTCCAATTAAAAATTAAAGAAATTTCAAATGTACATTTAAAACTATTTATTGTCTGTTATACTTAACATCATTGAAGAACCATTATGAGCAATGATAGCAAGAAAATGAGATACCAAGATGTATGAAATGATATGAAGATATGAACTGCAGCAATAAAAAATTACAAGAAATCCATATGGCAATGCACTACAGAGTATATGTAGTATATAATTGCACAAGTAGCACACCCTCCCCCCTGACTAGACAGTGAAATATATGGAGCCACCTCCATTGTTGTTTACATTTACTTTATACCATGATTCAAGCAGAAAACAAAAGGTCAGGCTTAAGTTCATGTGGTCACAAGATGAAAGAACACAGAATAGCACACAGTGAAGCCTATTCTATTATTTTCTGCTCAGGTCATAGTGTCAGTCTGATAAAGCACTCAATGGGAAACTTTATGCAAAATGTGGAGACTTTGTCCCATAAAGCTTCACAACTCGTAACTTATCTATTTTTATAAACAGAATAGAACAATTCTGGAATGAATAAAACTTGACAAAGAAGTTAATCTTGGGCTCTTTTGCACACTTGAAGTTAGCATAAATATAACATTAAATTTCAAGTGGATAATTGCATTAAGAAGTCTTTTAAGGTATCTTTAATAAGCAACATTTGTTCTAAATATTGTGCGACCTGAAAAATAGGCACTTTAAATGTTTTAGCTTTATCGACTTGAAATGGTGTTCAAATGTTGCATTCTAAATTCTGTCATTTATAAAATCTGCTACCCAAGAAATACCCTGATAGTATGTTTAATCTAACATAACATGACACAAGTTTAATTAATGCTTCTAATAGATTCTAGCTACGTCTTCATGACTTCTCAGACCTTTCTGAATAAAAAAATAATGCATTCTTTTTCAGTTTTTGCATAACAATAGAAAAAGTATATTATGTGAAAATAACATGGCAATGAGTATGATACTTACATGCAACACAAGCTCTTATCTCAACACAAGATATTACTTTGTGTTGTTCTGAAAAAAGGTCGGACAAAATTAAGACCAGGGGTTTGGAGACCTCATAACTTTTTGAGGTAAAAATCAAATTTCCAATTGAAATTGGAAAAAACAAATCATGTCTGCAATATTTGTATGGTAAGGGGTACCATAACTGGAAATGGAAGACATCCAGGACCATAAGACTGAAGGTGAGCAAGTATGTTGTCATGGTTACTGTGGAAGTCCAATGGTTATCTGTACGAGTACACTCCATGAGATTTACCCGCCAAAATGGATTTTCCCAGGAAAATGAGCAATTGTCTCGTACTCGGGGGGAATCATTTATCTATCCCTCTCTGCACTTGGATTCGACCTTTGATCAAATTTATAAAGGTTGATTTAAACTTATAATGACTGGCCAGTCATAACAGCAACCATCTTCCTATAAGCTCCAATAAATCTATCAACATCACGTACGCTCCAGAAAAAAATTTTAAGCAGTACGTACGATTTTATAAAAAGCTGTGGATGGCAAAAATAAGCATTTGGGGGATTTTCAAACCTATGGAGTGCACCTTTAAGCATAACAAACAGCTTGAAAACTAATGAATCAGATTTGAGTATAAAATAAATGGTGTGATGAATAAAAAATTAATCTTAAGCCTTTCTCACACCTAAAGAAGCTAAATACAGAAGCCAATATACATACAAAGCTGCTTAATTTACATCAATAAAACTATGCTCATTTACAAAGAAAATAGTATTTTTTATAAATATAACAATAAAAGAACGACTCAAATTCATTTAAGGATATACTAGAATAGAGAAGACCATCACATCTCCTAGATAGTTTTACTGCGCCCATTCTCTCACACTTTAATCAAACAAGTTCCATCCCAATACTACTCAATATAGTATTAACAACTAAAACTACATTTATAAATATCCTATCCATCTATGAAAATAAAAAATCTATCTGAGAATTATTCAGCATCAAGCTAACTCAAAATAACATCATATTAGGGACCTGTTATTGATAGCAAGTTTGTTTTTCACAAAGACTAGTCCCTGAACCACCTTGGTACATTAGGACCTTGTATAAAATCTGAATAAATAATTTGTTCAATTAAAATCACCAAACAATTGCAAGTCTCTTTTAAGTTTATGTATCACCTCATATGTATACCCACTCACAACTTAGAGTTGTCAGAAAGAAGTAGGAAGAAATGACTCCACTGAGCTAAGACCACATGCATGCATGCACACACACACACATAAAAAAATAATAAATAAATAAATAAATAAATAAATAAATAAATAAATAAATAAATGAATAATTTTTAATCATGTCTGTTTCTCAAGACAAGGCTCTGGAAACCAACCATCACCTGAACTGACACAACAAACCAAGCACTATCACGTATAATAATTAGTAAATTAATTTTTTTTCTCTCAGCTCTAAGGTTTTGGAAGAACTTTATTCAATTTCCAGTTGTAGTCTGAGTACTGGATGTTGACACCACCCGAGGCCTCAAGAGCGTCCAGAAGAATGTCCATCTCTTCAGCTTTCTCTTTACTCAAATATGGCCTGATCCACCTGGGATACATAATGCTGACATAAGTCAATGTTAACATGTGTGGGTCACTCCACAAAAAAGTCTTTGCTGAGTTACATCAACAGCATGCATATTTTGTATAACATTTGCATAATTATCTTTTTTGTTTTTTTACTAACGAACATTCCAACATGGCAAAACATCAATCAACAGTAATTAAAAACAAAAGTCATAAAAACAGAAAATCTTTCAAAGATTACACAGTCACACTATATCAATATACAGTAGTAAACAACAGGATGTGCAAAAAATCACAGTGCCTGTGTACCTGATAGCATCAACGTCCATGTTGCCAAAATCGGATCTGTACCACTGGAACAGCCGGGACACGCGGATCTCGCGCACTTTGACGTTCACAAACACCTCCTGGTCTATGAAGGCCTTGGCAGCAGCATCTAAGGCACTGTTCAAGTTCTCTGCTGTATACACATTGATGGCTGGGCAAGACTGCAACAAAACAGCTCAGCTAGGATCAATATGATATCATTTGATATTTAATTTATTGATCAAGTACTGCCACACTTGATATTATAGCTGGGGTAGCGCTAGCAATTTTTTTCGCTTAGCCAAATCACCACATTTTTGTCAATTTGTTACTAAAATGGTTATAATTTGGCTAAAACATGTCAAATCAAGCCCTTTTCTTTAGCCAATTTAAGTCAGTTTTAGCATTTGGCTAAATTGGCGAGTGTTAGCGCTACCCCAGTATAGATACAGTTGCCAAATGTTCATAATGTTTGTAAACAAATACTGGTAAAGTAAACCTCTCTCACAATTGGATGAACAGATTGAAGCTGCAATACTGCACTCAATAGATAACTTCATCTCCTGATTTTCATTTATCATTATGGATTAACTTTTCAGACAAATTTGATAATAAAGTAATGAAGATGTGTCAAAATGATAATTAATTTCCTTTGGTATTTATATATTATTTAGCACCGTTATGTTAAGCCCCTGGCAACTGTCAGTGCTAGCCCAGGTACAATGTTACACAGTATATATCTAAGCTATTATCAGCTATTTTGATGACTAATACTACAATAATTTACTGAATCAGATAAATAAATACACTAACTTTAACAAATACAAGTATGTGAAATGATATCAAAATGACTGCTATATTTACAAACACTAAATAAGACTGAACCATTGGTTGAAACTGATTATATATGCCTTCAGTCGGCTCATAATCCAATAGTATTCCCTAGACGTGAGGAACTAATGTGGTTTAAGGATTGTAATGCATCTTCAAAAGTGTTCATGAGCACAGCTTTGAGCAACATCATTAAGTATTGATATATTTGCTCAGAGACCTTAAACACATGCATATCCAAGCGTTAAGTGTTCTCCCCATGACTAGACATACAGGGAGAGTACAGGTTATATAATAAAAGGGCATCTTTCAAGAAGCAACATACAAAAAAAAAAGATGTATTCACCTAAGAGTTTTTGACAAATTTATTTTCATTTTGAGGTGCCCTAGCTGAAAAATCAGTGATCCTCGCACCTGTGACCTTGTTAACCTTGGCTTGGAAATGAGAAATCATGCTTTATTCATAATGCATTCTCTAGTTAGACTAATGGAAACATAATTCTTATGATCAATATGATGATAACTGTCTGAGTGTTTTACATAACAGTATGTCTAGCTATTATCTCTGTTTATTATTGATTTCCAGCTCACCCTTGCTCCACAGTTAAGTGCAAAATGTATCCTAGGGTCTACCGTCTTCACTACATATTTGAGCCGGGGGTCGTCTTGTTTAAATGGACTATCCTGGCTTGCAGGGTGGGGCCTGTTTCCTGAGAAATACATAAAAGAACAGATGTATACCAGCAAATAAATGTGCCCACTGACTAGATGTTAGAAAGTATATCCAACTAACATCAGACAAGAGCCACGGTTTTAGAAAAAACTATGAACATAAATTATGGGGCCAAACAAACCTTAAACTAAATTTTAGGGTTTTATATGCTCTGAGGTCATGTAAAATGTGAAATTCCACAGAAAAAGCTCATGTCTGTAACTAAACATGACATCTCCAATCAAGTTTTAAAATGTCATTTAAGCCATATACATCAACAAGATTTTGCAAAATCAAAATATATTTGAAATCCATGATAATAGTAATATTAAAATTTTTACATCTTAATGCTTCTTTTTATGAAATATAAATATTAAAGACAAATTACTACTTACTTTGATCATTAATGGAAGTTACTTTCTAAAACATTAAATCTAAAACAGAATGCAGAACTGTCATCTCACCTCTTAGAATCCCATGTTCTATATGATCTAAACTGAAAACATGACCCCCAAGGTTATATCCTGTGGTTTTCCAGAACTGTTTTATATCCAACACAGAAGAAGGAAGATCTTTGCCTGATACTTCCACCAGGCCGTGTATTGTGAGAGCATTGTAGACATCTGTGTGATTGTTAAAGAATAACAATCTTGAAAATGGTGTCCTTACCAAACAGCTGATCATGCTGTACAGATCAATCAAATTTTATAATCAAATCAAATCCAAGGAAGGGGGCTATCTAATGGGCGAAATTCTTAACTGAAATCATTTTGCTATTAATTACAGTGCCTCCAACTTTTTTCTGTAAATGTTAAGGATACTTATGCAAAATGCAATTTTTTCTTCTTCAGAAAAAGATTCCAATTGCACATGTGCCAAGGCCTTTGATTTTTCTTTATATTCTGCAAATGTTTTACTACTTTTCAGTGCGACATAGTCTATGTTTTTTCCATCTCCTGTCATATGCTCTCCTTTAAGCCTGAAAAGTAGAAGGATTTTATAGAATTTTTTATCACAACTGTTGTAAAATTAAATGAGCTCTACCTTAAATCAGGAAAATGACATACTGTAATACACTGTAAACTATGTTCAAGCCTAAGGACTCAATTAGAATTAAGAGAGTAACATGCCTCCTCCTGGAATTGATTAAAATACAAAAAAGCTGGTGATTATATGAGTATGCTAGAAACAAGAAGAGGCATGTTAATCTGTTAATCTGATTGCATTCAGCGAGAGTCCCTGCTAAGTTGGACTGATCTATGTAGATTGAAATTTTCATAGCAAATGAGCCTAAAGATGTCAACTTTCACCATCTTAATCTTGGTGATTTAGTTGAACTCCCTTGGAATGAATTGTGTCAACATTTAACCTTGCTCATTTAAGCAGATTGCAACTACAATATAATTCTTATCTCTCCGAGTCCATCTGGTGTAGTGAAGGAATGAATTAATTAAATAACTTGACAAACACAATATATACATGTTGGTTGAAAACTTTTGTATTCTTACAGTCGGTTACCGGATTAGTGAACCCAGAACGAGGCTCTCATTTTGGACTAGGGTAAAACATTGGCTTGCGCCCATTACTCTCAATGTTAAATTGGTGAACTTTGATCGTTCATATCAAGCAGACCAGAGGACAATTACTTGTGACAACCACTTGGTTATATTCACTAGGGTTTTTAGCGTCAGTCAATGGGCCTCAGGAGGATTTTCTAGAGCTGATGGTGATTTTATCAGTGATAATACCAACACTCCTCCAACGGGCTGCAATTTCAGTTTACACCAGATGCATGTTGTAATAGGCATATTTTATCGTCTCNTCTTACAGTCGGTTACCGGATTACTGAACCCAGAACGAGGCTCTCATTTTGGACTAGGGTAAAACATTGGCTTGCGCCCATTACTCTCAATGTTAAATTGGTGAGATTTGATCGTTTATATCAAGCAGACCAGAGGACAATTACTTGTGACAACCACTTGGTTATATTCCCTAGGGTTTTTAGCGTCAGTCAATGGGCCTCAGGAGGATTTTCTAGAGCTGATGGTGATTTTATCAGCGATAATACCAACACTCCTCCAACGGGCTGCAATTTCAGTTTACACCAGATGCATGTTGTAATAGGTATATTTTATCGTCTGTATCAAGTATATCTGTGAACAAATACGCGTGACAACTGTTTGTTGATATTCACTTACGTATTTAGCTCAGGGAAATGGCCATCAAAAGGATTTTCTAGCGTCAGTGGCGACTTTATCAACGATGGTGGTGTACTACATTCAAAGCAATTTTTCCTACTGGGACACTATTACCTATACGCACCCAGTTCATTAATATACAGTCAGAATTCTTGTATAATATAATCATTATATAAACAAAGAAAACTACTTATTCATATTGCTTTTAGAGGTCTCAGTTTGAAAGATTTGATAAGCTAGAAAAGGGGGCTTGGGTAGCATTGCTCACCTGTCGTGTTCAAAGCAGGTGTCTCAAGTAATGCAATTAATGTGCTTTCAAAAAGAATTTTAATTTGTCACTGCTGTGTTTTTCATTAAAATTTCTTTTTCTACTGTTGTCTGGATTATGTTTGAAGAGACTATGAAATACTTTTTCAGCTTTTATAATTTCTGCAAAAACGTAAAAAATTTCATTAGAGGCCCGCCAAAATTATTTTTCATAAATAGATTCATCCATAATTATCCAATTAAACAAAAAGTTTTGAATGAAAGCCTCACTTAAATCTTTATAAGTTGTCAAAATCTACAAATCATTTTTGACTCTGATGCTACAGTAAATGAAGTTCATGGTGTTTTCTTTTTTTTTTTTTAGAAAATAATATAAATTTATAAGGTAGTGATTTCATTTTCATTTTTAGAACATCAGACTCGCAATACAAAGTACGATCTATAAAAATCCGAATTGAATGCATATTTAACCGTCATAAATCACTTTGAATTCTTAAACAAAATGCAAAATGAAAGATACAATAAAACTTGACTTTAAATTTACATTTTATTTCTATCTATAAGGTATGTAAGAAAGGAGTTATAAAATTCCTTGACATATGCTGTAAAGTTGCATTCTGAATTAACATTTGTACAGTAAAAATGAATTAGAATTTCTATGATATAAAACACTTAAGCAAATATAACAGTAGTGTCCAAAGGATAAAAACACTGAATCCATAACAAAAATTTGATTGCTGAGTGTTTTTTTCTATTTGCATGGGTTAATAGATTTTACACAGCAAACAGCTCCACTCGCTTGTTTCTTCCAGTTCATATACTGCAGTATGTGCATTGATAGCCTTTCTTGCATTCTATCCTCTTGATGAAAGTGTGCAACATCACAAAGAAAAAGTATTACTTCTGTTCCAATAGCACATTATTGCCATTAACACACTTCATAGTACAATAATTAAATGATTTATTGAGTATGTAAAAATTTTATTCCTGTCCATGATCTCAATTCTGTCTGCAGCAACATGGGTATTAAAAATTACTAGAAAAAATTGTTCAAATTCTCAAAATGGCATGTACTTTCAGTAATAAAATCAGACTAGTAAATTGTCATTAGAGCTTTCTTTCAGCTCCCCTTTTCAAAGACAAATACAATGACCACACCTGTGAAGATCATATCTGTTTTAGTTCTATTTGCTACAATGACACCAACTGATAAGATCACTTTCTTCCAATTAAACCACCTCAAAGGGCTCTATGATTGTTTGAGGATCCAGGTAAGTTCTGTTCAATCGCTGTCAGTGGACAGATTCATCCGATAACAAAGCCATATTGGAACTTCTTACCTGAAAAACAATCAGAACTGTAACTAACCCATTACAGTGACGTCATATTTGCTCCGTAACACTCGTCCAGCGGCCATTCTGGAGGGAAAGAACGACGGGGAATAGTAGCGTAAATATAGGTAAACCAGATAAAATGAAATAATCTTCATATCGTGATCAAGTACACCAAAAGGAAATAGTATATACATGTGAAAACTTCAGCTTATCAGCGTGATCGACCCATATAAACTCAAGACAGTCCAAAGACGTGAAATCCTGACCTACCCCTGTATCCCAACATCGTGGAATGTTGTCAGAAGCTAGTTCAGTTATCTTGTACTTCATTTTTCTTGTTCATTGGGTAATAAAAGTTATAGTTTTAGAGAGTTTACANATCTACCGGTGTGAGAGATACAGACGATCAAAATTGATCATTTTAACATGGGGAGCAATGGAGCTTACAGATTGTTTTACCCTAGTCCGGGCGTGGCGGCCATCTTGTGACGTCATGCCGACTGTAAGAATTGATGATCGCTTGTAAAGGTGGACGGCATTCAATTGATGGGCACTACGTTTTTTTAATTGTCTGTACATCAAACTGTCACAACATGTGACTTTACCGCTATGACAGGTTGGTTATTTTCTGACCCGGGTACTTGTCATACATAAAGATAACACATAATCAATCCAACTTTAATGTACCAATTAATAAAGACCGAACTTTTCCGATCGCGAAAAATTGTATTTTTTAACCAACTTTTAGAGATCTGTGTTTTATTACGAACTCAATTTCATCTTAATATAAACCCTTTATGTGTATATCTTATTGTATAATTTTATTCAGACACATTTATCTGACGGTTACAATGTTACTAATGCCCTAATTATTAAAAAACCTTATTATTTAAAAGATTTTGACCCACTTAGGTCAGGCTAACCCGTACCATTATAACTAAATAGAGCTCGGACTTTCTGTTACACGGACCCTTAATTTCGTTACACCGGTGAAGTAGTTTTGTTAATGGGATGGTAGTACACAAGTTCGTTCCCCATTACCTTGTACATGTACAGGCAACATTGTCCCATAAATTATATCAACCCCAATACTCCGTCTAATTCTATGACTATGTCAAGAAGTGTAATCTATCCTGTGGGAGGAGGGAAGGCATTCAAACCAAAGAAAATCGTCCAGGTTAGCATAAAAGGATCCAGGCACTGTGTCACGTCATTTGACATAGGTAACACACGAGCATCGGCGAAGGGTGAGGTAAACGTTCCAGTGACAAGGGGAGGCTTTTTCCCCCGGCATTGTCGTTTTGGAAAGCAATACAATAGTAGCACATAAAGCGTGGTGTACTGGTACTGTTGAGCAACATAAAATTGTAATGGATCCACTAGTGTAGAAAACAACCGAGAATACTAGCACATGGATGACATTTTTGCCGCACCACGCTGATTTACCAGTATTTCTGTCCGACTCTCCCCTCAAATCCTGGGAACTCCCGGTTGATTCAGTTCTTATCAGGTTTGCGAGACTTTGGGTTATCTCAGTCACAGTCTTTGAAAATGGGTGCCAAAAACGGGTGGCAGAATTTAAACGGATGTCAAATGTCATAACACTAAAACTGAAGGGGAATCTGGACCCAAGCAAACACGGATCTCACGGTACCACCTGCGCGTAACTGACTCCTAAAAATTATAAATGTCATTCGAACTTATTTTAATCATGCTTTAATAGGTCTTTATACTACAAGTGCATACATGATATTATATTATATTATATTATATTATATTATATTATATTATATTATATTATAACAAACCTGTATTCCTATAATCTGGGTTTGGAGTCCATAGTTACATACTTGTGGAAAAACACGTATACAATGAAAAGTAAATCCATTACAGGTGGTGTTTTAGTTCACATTCATACTTGAAAAAGAATTGGACTGAAATTGTCAACAAATTATGTTGTGGCTTCCAATAAATGGCGAAAGATTATGCGCTAGATTGTATATCTTTTATATTACACATGTATTATGTCACCTTCATTAAATATAAATTGTGTTCTTCAATCAACTAACGAACCGTAAAACCCATTGTATTTGTTATTTGGATCCTCGGTGAAAACAAACTCCGCATACGCATGCGCGTACTCATCAATGGATATGAAACCGTCCTTGTTAATGTCCATTACGTCAAACATCTTCTTCGATTCTTCAACAGGGACGTTCAAGCTGTAGAAATAAGCAGCGTGTTCATCCTTTGTTACAAGACCATCACCATCAATGTCCATGACCTTGAAACCCACGGACACATACATTGGGAAGAACTCTTTCCGGTAGGTACTTTGATTGACGACCGAAGGATCAACCCCCACAAATTCCTTTTCTGTTATTTGAGAAACATCCTTGGAACCTCTGGACAGAGACTCCCATACTTCGAGGCGTAGTTTAAGTATATTTGCTGCTTGTTCAGCTAAAAAAAAGGGGGGGGGGAGTTTTCTCAAAATAAAAATAATAAAAATGTTCGATATTGCTAAAATGTTTCAATATAGAGCTATAATGAAAAGGACATCTATGCGGTCTTTGAGAGAAAAACAGTGAGACAGAGGCAGAACGGAGTCATGGAAGATTATGATCATAATTACTGCACAAAATTCTTTTGAGAACCTAGATTAATCAAATCCAGATGTAATTCTAAATATACCATTGAGTTTAAGAAGCTCTATGGTGCGCCTGGCGCTGGCCTCGAAGTCCTCCTTTGTAATGATGCCGTCGTTGTTCGAATCGAAGCGATTAAATACTGTTCGTACCTTTCGTCTCCAGTGATCAGATGCAGTGACCGGGGGGTAATCGGTCGGCATCTAGATTGTTGGCAACAGAGAACATGTGCATTATTGTCCGTAAAATACACAAGAGAAAAAAGTTGTTTTTTATTCATTTTAA
>NW_019775014.1:353107-427306 GCF_001039355.2 Lingula anatina | reverse complement strand
ATATTATATTATATTATATTATATTATATTATATTATATTATAACAAACCTGTATTCCTATAATCTGGGTTTGGAGTCCATAGTTACATACTTGTGGAAAAACACGTATACAATGAAAAGTAAATCCATTACAGGTGGTGTTTTAGTTCACATTCATACTTGAAAAAGAATTGGACTGAAATTGTCAACAAATTATGTTGTGGCTTCCAATAAATGGCGAAAGATTATGCGCTAGATTGTATATCTTTTATATTACACATGTATTATGTCACCTTCATTAAATATAAATTGTGTTCTTCAATCAACTAACGAACCGTAAAACCCATTGTATTTGTTATTTGGATCCTCGGTGAAAACAAACTCCGCATACGCATGCGCGTACTCATCAATGGATATGAAACCGTCCTTGTTAATGTCCATTACGTCAAACATCTTCTTCGATTCTTCAACAGGGACGTTCAAGCTGTAGAAATAAGCAGCGTGTTCATCCTTTGTTACAAGACCATCACCATCAATGTCCATGACCTTGAAACCCACGGACACATACATTGGGAAGAACTCTTTCCGGTAGGTACTTTGATTGACGACCGAAGGATCAACCCCCACAAATTCCTTTTCTGTTATTTGAGAAACATCCTTGGAACCTCTGGACAGAGACTCCCATACTTCGAGGCGTAGTTTAAGTATATTTGCTGCTTGTTCAGCTAAAAAAAAGGGGGGGGGGAGTTTTCTCAAAATAAAAATAATAAAAATGTTCGATATTGCTAAAATGTTTCAATATAGAGCTATAATGAAAAGGACATCTATGCGGTCTTTGAGAGAAAAACAGTGAGACAGAGGCAGAACGGAGTCATGGAAGATTATGATCATAATTACTGCACAAAATTCTTTTGAGAACCTAGATTAATCAAATTCAGATGTAATTCTAAATATACCATTGAGTTTCAGAAGCTCTATGGTGCGCCTGGCGCTGGCCTCGAAGTCCTCCTTTGTAATGATGCCGTCGTTGTTCGAATCGAAGCGATTAAATACTGTTCGTACCTTTCGTCTCCAGTGATCAGATGCAGTGACCGGGGGGTAATCGGTCGGCATCTAGATTGTTGGCAACAGAGAACATGTGCATTATTGTCCGTAAAATACACAAGAGAAAAAAGTTGTTTTTTATTCATTTTAATTGTTAAAAACGAGTACTATGTCCTTTCACTATCTGCGTCATAAAAATTAATTGTCTGGGTTATTTTACATTCGAGGGCTTAGGAGCCATTGCGTAGTTCACAAATATTGCGGGCCCAAAGGCATGTATGTAGTAAACGTACAGTAATTTACACCCCAAACGTACACCACTCGACGCTCCGCATAAAAATATACCTTAATATTCAATAATCTTCTCTCAAATAGGCAAATGTTTGGGCAACCAACCCTGACTTTACAATATACCCTAAGCGATCACCCTACTGGGTAGTTACAATACTGCGTGTGCAGGGTACGTGGAGAAGTTAAGAGATATGATTGATGGCAAATACATACGGGATCAAGAGATTAAATTGTTTTACCAGTGTTTTATATTGAAGATAAGCGCGCTGTGAATTTTGCTACCATTACTGACTACTTAATTTTTACTTACTTTCTTAAAGCTGATCGGTTTGTCAGTCATTTGGTCGGTCAGTTCTCGAACTGGTTGCTTACAAGGTGTATATTCCAGCACTAATCCACGCTGCAGACTTTTTTTCAATAATATCTGGTTAGATGACACGACCCGTGCCAATCCCCATCTTGATTGCACAATTCTTAATAATCCCAAATTATTTTTGAAAAACATTTTGGCAATAGTAAAACTGGATAAATAACGAATCCTTCGGCTAAACTCAACTCGATTCGAAAAAAAATCTCCGCACGTATATTAAAAGGCTGTTCGACTACAAAGAACGTCCTACCTGTATATTCACACAAATGAAGGTATTACGTTATAAAATGAACGTGACCTGACTCACAATATCAAACTTACATTGACTATGAAAGAGATTTTTCTTGGTCTTAAGACCGGATGATAAGATATAATTGTTTTTTACAAAGAGACTAAATAACACCAGTGAAAAACAACATTTCGGTCCACCATCTATCTGAACCTTGTCTGGGACGAGGTTTGTATATTCGAGCAGGAATCCGACGCCAAGGACACAGGACGCTATCGTATCTAGGTGGTGGCCATAGCTCCCTTCTTAATTCCTAAAACCCCTTCCTAAGTATAAGGACAAAAGATTTGATATAAACAACAATTTATACAGTTGTATATTTCATAAATTCAGAAAAACATTTAACGATTGTGTGTTGCTATGATTTTTTATGAAATGAAGATTAAATAGATTCTGTATCTATCAGGTCTACCCAACTACCAGACTCGGCACCGAATGATCCCCAATTCACCTGTAGATCGGGCCACACCCGTTTTCAAGGTGTGCGTCAGTACACATTTCACAGTAGCATACCCCGGAACAAATTTTGAGATGAGATGCACTACTTTCCAATCCCACTGAGAATCATCACCACCACATCGCGTACTAGGCAAGAGCAGTGTCGCGTCTGATACCTCGAAGCGCGTACTGACGCACACCTTGAAAACGGGTATTGTGGTCCGATCTACCGGTGAATTCAGGATCATTCGTTGCCGAGTCTGGTAGTTGTCTAGGCCTGCGTATAATTGTGAGAGCCATGGTTTCCTATGTAACCAAAGTGGAATCGTATCAGCAGTGTTGTGCTTGTTGGTCACTGATAAATATTTTGACCTCGCAGTCAAAACTGAATGCAGGCTCTCGTGGTTCCGGGCAAATTACATTTTGCATAAAACCCGGTATAGTTTAGAATTAGTGATCGATTTGACAACAGCTTATTGCTCGTCATTATTATAAAGTCTGCAATTATACTTCGTTTCTACTAACTATCAACTCTTTAAAATCATACTTAGGCGGGGATGGTCACTAATCTCTATCCTTTACCAACTACGCAACAGATCAAACTTGAGTCAACTGATAGCCTTACCTTGTTACCCCATGGCAGCCCGTATGTGTCTCCTATACCGGTGTGGCGTGTACCGCTTGGAGCGTGAACCATCCGTTCTGCTCACGCGCACAAAGCACAGGCAAATCTGAGAGACTTCCGGCGTGTACGGTCCGTCTCTATTGACTTTAATAAACGTACACTGTTAAGAACATACATGTACTGCATACTCAAACGTAATCTTTAGAAATATTCATATTTTACAGTTGATCGCCTCTACTGCGATTTCTCTCAGGTGCCCATATCAACACACTAGCCAAGTAAAATCAATACAATAATACATGTAGGCCTTGAAGGCCAACAGCTGAATAACGACGGCCCGTCCACGGTAGGTTCATCCGAGCGTTAAACTGTAATTTGACGCTGATTCTCTATCAAAATTATTAATAAAGAATTCTGTATCAACACATAAATGTTACCTAGAAATATCCCCACTATAGTAAATATGTAATATAATGAGGTGGGAAACAAACAAGCCACATCAATGCACAGGTGAATAACAACGAATCATTAACGGAACGGTTCATACACGCGTCTGCTGCGTGTACAATCGGTCAGAACGGATGGTTCACGCAGAACGGACCGTACACGTGACACCGGTGTCCCGTTGAAATGTGGACCGACATACTTAAGTAACTGGGAGGCACTATTTCAAGATTGAATATTAGTTTTAGATTTCGAAGACCAGGCTCTTACTAGCAAATAGCAAATATCGGAATTAGATAAAACGTTGGTTGACTGAAAAAAATATAAGCTAAGAATGTTCAAAACTCATAACAATGTCAACCCTTACCTTTTAAGTAATTAGCTAGAACTAATTACTCTCTTTTGTTTCTTTTCATTTTTTGGTACATAATCTGTAGAAATATCACAAGTGAAATAAAAAAAGGATAGTAAAGAAAAATGCATTGAATTCATATTAGTATCTAACACGAATTATCTTAGTAGAGAACACGAGGAAACATACATAAAATGTTATGTAAAAGGCGGGTCTAGATATTCCCACCATCTTTTCTAAATTTTGTGCATCTATCTGGGTGTATTCCCCAGCACACAACGCTCAGATATAATCACGCATTGTGAACGTAGAGTAACTGTCACGTACATGTATATCCACATTATTACCACAAAGCAGGGCATTTACGAAACTGTCAAAATATAACACTTGTATGATATCCAAAAAGTCTAGGTGTATCAATGCTGGAAATGCAAAGATCATGCATATTTAACTTGTTTCTTTGTTAAACTGTAACCTTGGGTCGCGAAATCACTGAGTAAGCTTGATGAATAATAGAGCGCTGTCAGCCGCCTCATGTTCACTTTGTATTATGCAGGTTGTCGACGTTCTTTGTCCTCCGGTAGACCGTTGAGCAAAAAACATTCCACTTATATTTTATCTAACTGAAGCTTGAATGTTTTTGGAAAGATCCCAAGTGAATGAATGAAAGACAATAAAAGAAAAAGGTTTTGAATTCTGATCAGTTTACAGACGTTATACCAATTATTTAACATATATCTCAAACGTTCAGGCCACTCAGTGAGCACATGATAACATTTACTGCATGCAATTTAAAAAGAATTAACAAAACACATTTAAACCGACCGAATGACTTCCTGGGCAGAGTATCGGCCACTGGAGGACATGGCAGCCCTTTATAAACGATACATTGTGTCTCCTTACTGGACGCTCATCATTAAGGGGTTGAAGCAGGGGCGTACCAATAGTACTTGCCTCATGTATTGGCATATCTTTGCCCTGTATAATCTTTTGTCGCTCCACACAGCTGAGCTGTATCCTCCCTAGCACGCTAGGTGATAACGACTGCACGTATGCATATTAAGTAATAATTACGTTCAAAACCGATTTTAAGCACCTTTTAAGGTTAAAACAGCTTCTACATATAAACGTGTGAAAACATCAAAACAATACAAAATGCTGATATTTGA
This sequence comes from Lingula anatina, assembly GCF_001039355.2. The sequence goes on along the minus strand of NW_019775014.1, from coordinate 422,305 downwards.
TCTAATTTTAGTTTCGTAATTGATTACAAGAAACCAAACCAACCGTACTTATAATAAAAGTTAAATCTCTTTATCGATACCTTCATATACGAATGTATACATAACTTTTCATATTTACATAGCCAAGTGTAAGTATAAAAGTATAATGCGATGGCCACATATATCAAGCTGCTATCTTGTATTAAACCTCATGTATTTAACCCCAACTTATCTACAAGCATTAGTTTATAGTGTTCTATGATGGCGACAGTTTCTTCAAAAGCTCACTCTTTGTACGCAAACATGAAAAAAATGCCATACAAACATTGGTTCGGGAAGAAACTAGTTACATTTGGACAAGGGGGCCAAAAAACATATTGTATTTATTGTTTGGGTCTTCCGTTAGCCAAAACTCCACAAACCCTTCTGCAAATTCATCCATGGATATAAACCCATCCTTATTGCTATCCATCACGTTGAAGACTCTCTTCGAATCATCATCTGGGGCGCGTATAGTGTAGAAAAAAGCAGCATGCTCTTCCTGAGATATACGACCATCGCCATCAATATCCATGGTATTGAATTCCACGGCTATGATGCTGGGAAGTAGCTCACGTCGATAGCTTATTTCGTTCACGTTCGACAAAGTTTCTTTCAAGTATTCGTCCCACGTCATCTTGACAGAAGTGTCATCCCTTACACTTTGCACATAACGTTCCCAGATGGCCAGGCGTTGCTTAAGTATGAGGTCAGCTTGCTTTTCTAAAACAGTTAAAGATACACGCTAAGCTAAATTTTTGTCTAATTTTTACAAATTCGAATCGAACTTTAAGAATTAATTACAATGTTTATACACTTCCTCATTTCTAGCCGTATTCTTACATCATTCTAATCGAGTAAGTTTAACTTATGATTAAGCTCATACATGAACACGTATACACACACACACACACACACACACACACACACACACGTTTGAAGATATAGGTCAAGTTAAATCGATGTTTTATCTTTACAAATATGAATCAAAGTTTAAGAGTTTCAATGAATATACCCTTCCTCATTTTTAACAGTATTCTTTTAGCATTTTAAATCAATAAAGTAAAATTTATGATGGTCATATATGTATATTCCATGTCATATTAGCCAATTACCATCAAGGCTCAAATACTGGACAGTCCGGTCAACGGTTGCCACCCAGTCTTCTCTTGTAATACAGCCGTCAGAATTTGAATCTAAGCCGTTGAAACATGTGCGCACTTTCCGTCTCCAGTGGCTGGAACCAGTGACCGGTGGGTAATCAATGGGCATCTGAAATGTTTACTAAAACCTGTAAATTGGCCTTTCGACCCCCCCCCCCCCCTCCTTCTTAGTTAGATTGGTTTAAACCTTCCAAAATAGTGTGGGATTTTGCAATAATAAAGCCAACGGTGTTCAGGGCTATCTTTGCATTTTGGTTTTTTTTATTATTTTGAATTTTGATAAACTAACTTCCATCTTGAATGAAGGAACACACATTCCTCGTGACCTCCATCTGTAATCGGTCGGCATCTAGATTGTTGGCAACAAAGAACATGTGCATTATTGTCCGTAAAATACACAAGAAGCAAAAAGTTTTTTTTATTCCATCTTGTTCAAAACGAGTAGGTCTACTATGTCTTTTCACCATCTGTGTCATAAAAATTAATTGTCTAGGTTATTTTACATTCGAGGGCTCAGGAGCCATTGCGTGGTTCACAAAGATTGCGGGCCCAAACGCACGTATGTGGTAAACGTACAGTATTTTACACCCCCAACCTACACCATTCGACGCTCTGCATAAAAATATACCTTAATATTCAGTAATCTTCTCTCAAATAGGCAAATGTTTGGACAACCAACCCTGACTCTACAATATGCCCTAAGCGATCACCCTACTGGGTAGCTACAATACTGCGTGTACAAGGTACGTGTAGAAGTTAGGTAGATAGGATAGATGGCAAATGCATACGGGATCAAGGGATTAAATTGTTTTACCAGTGTTTTATATTGGAGATGAACTCGCTGTGAATTTCGCCATCATTACTGACTACTTAATTTCTACTTACTTTCTTAAAGCGGATCGGTTGGTCGGTCGCTTGGCCGGTCAGTTCTCGAACTGGTTGCTTACAGGGTGTACATTCCAGCACTAACCCACGCTGCAAACCTTTCTTCAATAATATCTGGTTAGATGACACGATCCGTGCCAATCCCCATCTTGACTGCACAATTCTTAATAATCCCCAACTATTTTGGAAAAGCTTAGACATTTTGGCAAAAGTAAAACTGGATAAATAACGAATCCTTCGGCTAAACTCAACTCGATTCGAGCAAAATCTCCGCATGTATGTCAATAGACTACAAAGAACGTCCTACCTGTATATTCACACAAATGATGGCATTACATCATAAAATGAACGTGACCTGACTCACAATATCAAACTTACATTGGCTATGAAAGAGATTTTTCGTGGTCTCTTGATAGGATGATAAAATATAATTGTTCTTTACAAAGAAACTAAATACATGTAACACCAGTGAAACACAACATTTCGGTCCACCATCTATCTGGACCTTGTCTGGGACGAGGGTTGAATATTCGCGCAGGAATCCGACACCCAGGACACAGGACGCTATCGTAACTAGGTGGTGGCCATGGCTCCCTTCTAAATTCCCAAAACCCCTTTCTATGTATAAGGACTAAAGATTTTACATAAACAACCATTTATACAGTTGTATATTTCATTAACGATTGTGTGTTTCTATAATTTTTATGAAATGAATGATTAAATAGATTCTGTATCCATAAGGCCTACCCACATACTTTGAAAGCGGGTAGTGTGGGCCCATCAAGCGGTGAATTCAGGATCATTGGGTGCCGAGTCTGGTAGCTGGGTAGGCCTGCCTATAATTGTGAGAGAGATGGTTTCCTATGTAACCAAAATGGAATCGTATCAGCTATGTAATTCTTGTTGGTCATTAATAAAATTTTTGGCCTTAATCACCTCAGTAATGTTCGTCAAATAATGCATTATCTTTTTTGATCACGAATTGGTAGGTTGATGTTGCCATAACCACGCAAAACTAGCTTCTCTAGTTACAGGAATCTTTTGGACGTTAATTGTCGAGACACGAGCGTGCGTCGTGAGCACGCTTTTTATACTCCTGGCGTGGGGTGACGCACGTGCAACACACTCCTGTGCCGTATTTTCGATTTTGTTCGTTAGCTGTGAAGACGTGCGCCGTACTCAACATGCAAAGGACACTTGCTCCTTCAGTGCTTACGGCGGGTGTCTTGGACCACGCACGTCTCACTTTGGAACTTTAGCGAACTATTGCGAGGGGCGCTAGTTAAGCCTCGGTCACAACCGGACGTCGTCCCCTGCGATTTTTGGGTGTTGAGAGGCCGTGGAGGTCGTAGAGGTAGAGGAAAGTCTGCCTTGCGAGTCGCAAGGGCTACATGAGTTGTTATTTGAAGCAGGGACATTAATTGCAAAGAGCGATGGCCGTGAAAAATTGTACTCATTTCTTGAGTTTGTCTTGCTTCCTGTGTACGTGGCACACACTCACCACTTACGAAGGGAATGCAACGCATGGCGAAAGTAGTGCCCTTTTACGTCAGTTTTGCTTCACACTTGCCTCACACGTTTGTGGTGACGTACTGACGGCGTACGTCAGTTTTGCTTCCTGTTCTCCTCTTCCTTCTTCTTCCTCCTCCCTTTTTTCTACTATGTAAGCTTCTGTCTCTTGCCTTTTTGAGGCATATTAGAAACTAAATTGAGCAAAAATTTGAAAATTGTTGTACACGTTACACAGTCGATGTTCATTGTAAAGACACGAGCGTGCGTCGTGAGCACGCCTTTTATACACCAGGCGTGGGGGTGACGCACGTGCGACGCATTCCCGGTGTGCTTTCGACTTTTTTCGTTAGTTGTGAGGGCGTGCGCCTTACTCAACACGCAAAGTGCACTAACCTTACGTGGTCCCTGCCACTCGCAAGGAAGACTTGCACTTTTCTTTTGAAACCTTTCGTTTACCTCTAAATACTCTACGACCTCCGCTGCACCCACAATTCTTAGGGGACGTACGATCCTAAAATTCGTGCGTCCGGTTGTGACTGAGGCTTTATACACATTTGGAGTGTTTTTATATGGGACCCCAGACTTCAATTCCTAGGACTGTTATTCCTGACACAACAGCAAATGAAGAAAGGGATGTGCCCTCCAATTAAGAGGTAAAAGAAGTTCCAGTTCGATGGACGATTAAGGGTGCTTTCAAAGATATTTAGATCGATCTAAAGATTAAGTTTTAGATCGACCTAACTCCCTGGGGGTTCACGCTAAATTGCAGTCAGCCGAGCGGGCACTATAGTTAATTACCCCCTTACAGCTTTTAGTAGGCGGGACAGACTCTTAAGCCGACCAAGCTGACAGTAATCTAGCGAGACTCCCCACAGGGATAGATCGATCTAAAAATCTATGAAAANATCCAGATGTAATTCTAAATATACCATTGAGTTTAAGAAGCTCTATGGTGCGCCTGGCGCTGGCCTCGAAGTCCTCCTTTGTAATGATGCCGTCGTTGTTCGAATCGAAGCGATTAAATACTGTTCGTACCTTTCGTCTCCAGTGATCAGATGCAGTGACCGGGGGGTAATCGGTCGGCATCTAGATTGTTGGCAACAGAGAACATGTGCATTATTGTCCGTAAAATACACAAGAGAAAAAAGTTGTTTTTTATTCATTTTAAATGTTAAAAACGAGTACTATGTCCTTTCACTATCTGCGTCATAAAAATTAATTGTCTGGGTTATTTTACATTCGAGGGCTTAGGAGCCATTGCGTAGTTCACAAATATTGCGGGCCCAAAGGCATGTATGTAGTAAACGTACAGTAATTTACACCCCAAACGTACACCACTCGACGCTCCGCATAAAAATATACCTTAATATTCAATAATCTTCTCTCAAATAGGCAAATGTTTGGACAACCAACCCTGACTTTACAATATACCCTAAGCGATCACCCTACTGGGTAGTTACAATACTGCGTGTGCAGGGTACGTGGAGAAGTTAAGAGATATGATTGATGGCAAATACATACGGGATCAAGAGATTAAATTGTTTTACCAGTGTTTTATATTGAAGATGAGCGCGCTGTGAATTTTGCTACCATTACTGACTACTTAATTTTTACTTACTTTCTTAAAGCTGATCGGTTTGTCAGTCATTTGGTCGGTCAGTTCTCGAACTGGTTGCTTACAAGGTGTATATTCCAGCACTAATCCACGCTGCAGACTTTTTTTCAATAATATCTGGTTAGATGACACGACCCGTGCCAATCCCCATCTTGATTGCACAATTCTTAATAATCCCAAATTATATTTGAAAAACATTTTGGCAATAGTAAAACTGGATAAATAACGAATCCTTCGGCTAAACTCAACTCGATTCGAAAAAAAATCTCCGCACGTATATTAAAAGGCTGTTCGACTACAAAGGACGTCTTACCTGTATATTCACACAGATGAAGGTATTACTTTATAAAATGAACGTGACCTGACTCACAATATCAAACTTACATTGGCTATGAAAGATATTTTTCCAGATAGGATGATGAAATCTAATTGTTCTTTACAAAGAGACTAAATACATGTAACACCAGTGAAACACAACATTTCGGTCCACCATCTATCTGGACCTTGTCTGCGACGGGGATTGTATATTAGCGCAGGAATCCGACGCCCAGGACACAGCATGCTATCGTACCTAGGTGGTGGCCATAGCTCCCTTCTAAATTCCTAAAACCCCTCCCTATGTATGAGGACAAAAGATTTGATATAAACAACCATTTATACAGTTGTATATTTCATAAATTCAGAAACACATTTAACGATTGTGTTTCTATAATTTTTATGAAATGAATGATTAAATAGATTCTGTATCTATTAGGCCTACCCACATACTTTAAAAACGGGTAGTGTGGTCCCATCTAGCGGTGAATTCAGGATCATTCGATGGCGAGTCTGGTAGCTGGGTAGGCCTGCCTATAATTGTGAGAGAGATGGTTTCCTATGTAACCAAAATGGAATCGTATCAGCTATGTAATTCTTGTTGGTCATTAATATAATTTTTGGCCTTAATCACCTCAGTAATGTTCGTCAAATAATGCATTATCTATTTTGATCACGAATCGGTAGGTTGATGTTGCCATAACCACGCAAAACTAGCTTCTCTAGTTACAGGAACCTTTTGGACGTTAATTGTCGAGACACGAGCGTGCGTCGTGAGCACGCTTTTTATACTCCTGGCGTGGGGTGACGCACGTGCAACACACTCCTGTGCCGTATTTTCGACTTTGCTCGTTAGCTGTGAAGTATTCGTAGAATCTTTTGGACATGTCCAGTATCCTCCGTACGTGCTCACGGTCTGTCTGTTAACTCCTAATTTCGCAAGAAACAGTTGCTTGAATGGAAAGCGCACCAGCTAAAGCCTCGGTCACAGCCTGCTGTACGGGCTCTTACGGGCTATTTGCGTCCAAATTTGCCGCAGCATCCCAGGTCCCACGCAAGTCCTTACGAAATTTCGAGTTCGCAGACACGCACGTACGGAGATTGGACATGTCCAAACGATTCTACGAATAATCTGCGAGTAGCGAGGCCGCAAGCGTGACCTGCCCATCTCGCAAAGAGTTCACAAGGAGTTCGCAAGTGAGACGTGCTTTGTCCAAGACGCAAGTCACAAACAATGAAAGAACAAGTGCCTTTTGCGTGTTGAGTACAGCGCACGCCCTCACAGCTAACGAACAAAGTCGATAGCACACCGGGAATGCGTCGCACGTGCATAACCTCCACGAGTGGAATATAAAGGACGTGCTCATGACGCACGCTCGTGTTTCGACAATGAACGTCGGTTGTGTACAATGATTTTCAGGAATCTCAAAGTTTGCTCAATTTAGCTTTAAAAATGCTTACAAAAGGCAAGGGAAAGAAAATCACAGAGCAGAAAAGTAAGGATATGGAAGAAGAAAGAAGGGGAGAACAGGAGGCAAAATTGACGTACGCCGCCACTACGTCATCACAAACGTGTGAGGCGAATGTGAAGCAAAAGTAACCCAAATTAAACTATTTTCGTAGTGTGTTGCATTCTCTTCGTAGGTGGTGAGTGCGTGCCACGTATGCAGGCCGCAAAACAAACTTACTGAATGAGTACAATTTCCAAGGCCATCGTGCCCTGCAAATAGAGTCCCTTTTAAACGGAACCTTACGTTGTCCCTGCCACTCGCAAGGAAGACTTGCACTTTTCTTTTGAAACCTTTCGTTTACATCTACATACTCTACGACCTCCGCTGCACCCACAATTCTTAGGGGACGTACCACCCTAAAATTCGTGCGTCCGGTTGTGACTGAGGCTTTATACACATTTGGAGTGTTTTTTATATGGGACCCCAGACTTCAATTCCTAGGACTGTTATTCCTGACACAACAGCAAATGAATAAAGGGATGTGCAGTGCACAAAGGTGCAAGAAAGAGGGTACAGAAGAGTTGAGGGCCACTGAGCCCTCCAATTAAGAGGTAAAAGAAGTTCCAGTTAGATGGACGATTAAGGGTGCTTTCCCAGAGATTTAGATCGATCTAAAGATTAAGTTTTAGATCGACCTAACTCCCTGTGGGTTCACGCTAAATTGCAATCAGCCGAGCCGGCACTACAGTTAATTACCCCCTTACAGCTTTTAGTAGGCGGGACAGACTCTTAAGCCGGCCAAGCTGACAGTAATCTAGCAAGACTCCCCACAGGGATAGATCGATCTAAAAATCTATGAAAATGGGGTGTGAGATAGGACTTGTTAAGGTTACAGGCATTGTTTACCTCAGTTTGCAAGACGAGGAGGGGGGGGGGCGGGTAAGAACAAGTGCCTATACAATTGATACAGAGGATTTGTACATTGTGACTTTAATAAGCAGAGGATTTTCTTTTATATTCATTGAAAAATACACTAAATCTATATAAAATATCATGGTTGGCCAAAAAATTGTACGCACAGTACATCCGTGCGTATGCCTAGTTACGCCCATGTGCACTGTTTTAAAGAACAGGGCTGACTATGTCAAGAAGTGTAAGCTATCCCGTGGGAAGAGAAAAAAAAAGCGTTCAAACCAACGGAAATCGTCCAGGTTAGCATAAAAGGATCCAGGCACTGTGTTGCGTCGTTTAAAATAGGTAACACACGTGCATCGGCGCAAGGCGAGGTAAACGTTTCAATAACAAGGGCAGGCTTTCATCTCCGTCATTATCGTTTTAGAAAGCAATATAATGGTAGCACATAAAGCGTGCTGTACTGGTACTGTTGCGCAACATTAGATTGTAATGGATCTACTTTAGTGTAGAACACAACCGAATATACAAGAAGGAGTATAAAAAGCACATGGATGACATTTTTTGCCGCACCACGCTGATTTACTAGTATTTCTGTCCAACTCTCCCCTCAAATCCTGGGAACTCCCGGTTGATATAGTTGTTATCAAGCTGCGAGACTTTGGGTTATCTCTGAAGATTCACAGTCCTTGAAAATGGGTGCCAAAAACGGGTGGCAGAATTTAAACGGATGTTAAATGTCATAAAACTAAAGCTGAATGGGAATCTGGACCCAAGCAAACAGGATCTCACGGTACCACCTACGCGTTACTGTCTCCAAAATTTATAAATCACATTCGAACCCATTTTAATCATGCTTTATTATGTCCTTATGCTACAAGTGCATATATTATATTATATTATATTATATTATATTATATTATATTATATTATATTATATTATATTATCAATGCATACACTAGTATTTCCATAATCTGGGTTTGGAGTCTGCAAGCATCATATTTCAGAAAAAAAATCACGTATGGTATAGAATTAAATCAATTACAGATTTTACAGTATTTTAGTGTCACTATATGTTTCAAAGAATAGGACTAAATTACCATCAAAAAGTTACGGTGCGTCTTCCAACAAACGGCGGAGGTTTTTGCGCTGCATTGTATATCTTATATGTTACACATGTACCGATATAAAGTCACTTTCAGCGGATTTAAAATGAGTCCTTCAATCAACTAAAGGACCGAAAAACCCATTGTATTCGTTATTTGGATCCTCGGTGAAAAGAAACTCCGCATACGCATGCGCGTACTCATCAATGGATATGAAACCGTCCTTGTTGGTGTCCATCACGTCAAATATCTTCTTCGATTCTTCAACAGGGACGTTCATGCTGTAGAAATAAGCGGCGTGTTCTTCCTTTGTTACAAGACCATCACCATCAATGTCCATGACCTTGAAACCCATGGATACCACCATTGGGAAGAACTCTTTCCGGTAGGTACTTTGATTGACGACCGAAGGATCAAAGCCCACAAATTCCTCCTCTGTTACTTGAGAAGCATCTTTGAAAACTCTGGACAGAAACTCCCATATTTCAAGGCGTAGTTTAAGTATATTTGCTGCTTGTTCAGCTAAAAAAGGGGGAAAAGTTTTCTCAAAATAATTTTAATAAAAACGTGTGTTATTGCAAAAATGTTTCAAAATAAAGCTTTAATGAAAAGGATATCTATGCGGTACTTGAGAGAAAAACAGTGAGACGGAGGCAAATCGGAGTCATGGGAGATTATGATCATAATTACTGCACGAAATTATTTTGAGAACCCAGATTAATCAAATTCAGATGCAATTCTAAATATACCATTGGATTTCAGATGCTCTATGGTGCTTCTGGCGCTGGCCTCGAAGTCTTCCTTTGTAATGATGCCGTCGTTGTTTGAATCGAAGCGATTAAACATTGTTCGTCTCTTTCGTCTCAAGTGATCAGATGCAGTAAGCGGGGGATAATCGGTCGGCATCTAGATTGTTGGCAACAAAGAACATGTGCATCTTTGTCCGTAAAATACACTAGAGACAAAAAGTTGTTTTTTATCCATTTTGTTAAAAACGAGTACTGTGTCCTTTCACTATCTGCGTCATAAAAATTAATTGTCTGGGTATTTTACATTCGAGGGCCATTGCGTAGTTCACAAAGATTGCGGGCCCAAACGCACGTATGTGGTAAACGTACAGTAATTTACACCCCCAACCTACAACATTTGACGCTCTGCATAAAAATATACCTTAATATTCAGTAATCTTCTCTCAAATAGGCAAATGTTTGGACAACCAACCCTGACTCTACAATATGCCCTGAGCGATCACCCTACTGGGTAGCTACAATACTGCGTGTACAAGGTACGTGTAGAAGTTAGGTAGATAGGATAGATGGCAAATGCATACGGGATCAAGGGATTAAATTGTTTTACCAGTGTTTTATATTGGAGATGAACTCGCTGTGAATTTCGCCATCATTACTGACTACTTAATTTCTACTTACTTTCTTAAAGCGGATCGGTTGGTCGGTGGCTTGGCCGGTCAGTTCTCGAACTGGTTGCTTACAGGGTGTATATTCCAGCACTAACCCACGCTGCAAACCTTTCTTCAATAATATCTGGTTAGATGACACGATCCGTGCCAATCCCCATCTTGACTGCACAATTCTTAATAATCCCCAACTATTTTGGAAAAGCTTAGACATTTTGGCAAAAGTAAAACTGGGTAAATAACGGATCCTTCGGCTAAACTCAACTCGATTCGAGCAAAATCTCCGCACGTATGTCAATAGACTACAAAGAACGTCCTACCTGTATATTCACACAAATGAATGCATTACATCATAAAATGAACGTGACCTGACTCACAATATTAAACTTACATTGGCAATGAAAGAGACTTTTCGTGGTCTCCAGATAGGATGATAAAATATATATATATTTTTTTACAAAGAAACTAAATATAAACACCAGTGAAACACAACATTTCGGTCCACCATCTATCTGGACCTTGTCTGGGACGAGGAATGTACATTTGCGCAGAATCCCCACGCCCAGGACACAGGATGCTATCGTACCTAGGTGGTGGCCATAGCTCCCTTCTAAATTCCTAAAACCCCTGCTTATGTATAAGGACTAAAGATTTAATATAAAAAACATTTATACAGTTGTATATTTCATAAATTCTGAAATATATTTAACGATTGTGTGTTGCTATGATTTTTTATGAAATGAATGAATAAATACTATAGATTCTGTCTATAATTGTTAGAGACATGGGTTCCTATGCAACCAAAATTGAATCGTATCATCTATGTTGTGCTTGTTGGTCATTGATAATTTTTTTGCCTTGATCACCTCAATAATATTCGTCAAACAATGTATATCGCGTACTAGGCAAGAGGGGTGTCGCGTCTGATACTGTAATGGCTACTGACTCACACCTTGAAAACGGGTAGTGTGGTCTGATCTACCGGTGAATTCAGGATCATTCGGTGCCGAGTCTGGTAGGTGGGTAGGCCTGTCCTTGGCCTTGCTTATCAAGACTGTTCATACATTCATACAGTACCCGGGGCAACTCCACAGTCGACATGTGAAATGACAAATCATACTCACAACTAAAACCGCCAATTTGTGAACAGCTTAGGTTCTCGTCGTGCTCTATAACGTCACAGGTGAAGTCAAATGTAAACTCGGTGTGAAACAATATTAAAATAACAGCATCTGAAATAATCTAACTAGGATTGTTCCGGGCAGGCTTATCAAAAAAAGTGACGTGATTTGAATTAATTCAGTAGCTTTCCCATTATAGCATCACGACATACCACCTGTAGACTGCGGTCAGCAGAAAATAAAGGTATCTTCGCGGCGGAATTAATTGCCAAATAAATTTCTCTCAAAATTAGCACCATTGTAATTGGAGTGTTTGTTATGGTTCACTCTTCTAATGGGGTTGCTAAAACGAAAACCTTCCTATTGTGCCCTTTACCGTCATAGGTGAAGCCAAAGTAAACTTCAGCATAAAACAAAGTCATAGGTAAACAAGGCAGCAAAGCCGTCAAATGTACAGACAAAAATCATAAAATTAAGATACAGAACATAGGTCATTTTGTCAGTTTTGATACAATAATAAATAATGCTTATAAGAGCACAGTCAATCAACACTAAAATTTAATCATGCACAATTGTACTGATTTATGACGAGGTGGCTCAAGTACTAATACATCACTGAGTCGTTTTTCCAGGCCCCGGTTTCACAAAAAAAAAAAGAAACATGGCTAAGAATATAATTACCAACGTTGTATGGGTACATTCCCCTATCAGGAACAGTGTTGCAGCACTCTCGTAGAAATCCAATTCAACTAATTGGCTATTTTTTTTCCTTGTGAGACTGGGGCCAAGTCCACTGATGAGCGCTTGTAAAGGTGGACGGCATTCAATAGATGGGCACTATATTTTTAAATTGTCTGTGCACTTAACTGTGCACTGTAAAGCTGCCCACAACATGTCACTTTACCACTATGACAGGTTGGTTATTTTCTGACCCGGGTACTAGTCATACATAAAGATAACACATAATCAATCCAATTTTAATGTACCAAATGAAAGACCGAACATTTCCGATCGCGAAAACTGTTATTATTTTTTTTCTTTAACCAACTTTTAAATTGTCTGTGCACTTAACTCTGCACTGTAAAGATAAAGATAACACATAATCAATCCAATTTTAATGTACTAAATTAAAGAACGAACGTTTCCGATTTTTTCTTTAACCAACTTTTAGAGGTCTGTGTTTTATTACGAACTCAATTTCATCTGAATATAAACCCTTTATGTGTATATCTTATTGTATAATTTTATTCAGACACATTTATCTCAAGGTTACAATGTTACTAATACCCTAATTATCTAAAAACCTATTTATTTAAAAGATTTTGGCCCACTTAGGTCAGGCTAACCCTTACCATTATAACTAAATAGAGCTCGGGACTTTCTGTTACACAGACCCTTAATTTCGTTACACCGGTGAAGTAGTTTTGGTAATGGAATTGTAATACACAAGTTCGTTCCCCATTACCTTGTACAGGCAGCATTGTCCCATAAAATATATCAACCCCAATACTCCGTCTAACCCTAACCTTGCTGACTATGTCAAGAAGTGTAAGCTCTCCTGTGGGAGAAGGGGAAGCATTCAAACCAAAGAAAATCGTCCAGGTAAGCATAAAAGGATCCAGGCACTGTGTTGCGTCGTTTAAAATAAGTAACACACGTGCATCGGCGCAAGGCGAGGTAAACGTTTCAATAACAATAGAAGCCTTTTATTCCCCGTCATTATCGTTTCAGAAAGCAATACAATAGTAGCACACAAAGCGTGGTATACTGGTACTGTTGTGCAACATAAAATTGCAATGGATCTACTAGCGTGGAAAACAACCGAAAACACTAGCACATGGATGACATTTTTGCCAAACCATGCTGTTTTACCAGTATTTCTGTCTGACTCTCCCCCCAAGTCCTGGGAACTTCCGGTTGATTTGAGCTGCAAGACTTTGGGTTATCTCTGAAGATTCCCAATCTTTGAAAATGGGTAGCAAAAATAGGTTGCAGAATTAAAATGGATGTCAAATATCATAACACTAAAATTGAATGGGAATCCGGACCCAAGCAATCACGGATCTCTGGGTACCACCTGCGCATTTCTGACTCCTTAAATTATAAATCACATCAGAACCCATTTTAATCCTGCTTTATCATGTCTTTATACTAAGTGCATATATTATATTATATTATATTATATTATATTATATTATATTATATTATAACAAACTTGTATTTCTATAATCTGGGTTTGGAGTTCATTAGTTTCATATGTGGAAAAATCACGTATACAATGAAAATAAATCCATTACAGGTGGTGCTTTAGTTCAAATTTATGTTTGTAAAAGAATTGAACTAAAATTATCACCAAAAAGTTATGTTGCGTCTTTCAACAAACGGCGGGAAATAATGCGCTAGATTGTATATCTTTTATATTACACATGTATTACAACTGTATGTCACCTTCATCAACTTTAAAGTGCGCTCTTCAATCAACTAACGGACCGTAAAACCCATTGTATTTGTTATTTGGATCCTCGGTGAAAACAAACTCCGCATACGCATGCGCGTACTCATCAATGGATATGAAACCATATTTGTTGGCGTCCATCACGTCAAATATCTTCTTCGATTCTTCAACAGAGACGTTCATGCTGTAAAAGTAAGCAGCGTGTTCTTCCTTTGTTACAAGACCATCACCATCAAGGTCCATGACCTTGAAACCCACGGATACCACCATTGGGAAGAACTCTTTCCGGTAGGTACTATGATTGACGACTGAAAGAACAAATCCCACACATTCCTCCTCTGTTATTTGAGAAGCATCTTTGGAACCTCTGGACATAAACTCCCATCCGTCAAGGCGCTGTTTAAGTATATTTGCTGCTTGTTCGTCTAAAAAAGGGGTAATGTTTTCTCAAAATAATTAAAAAAATGTTTGATATTGCAAAAAATGTTTCAAAATAAAGCTTTAACGAAAAGGACATCTATGCTGTCTTTGAGAGAAAAACAGTGAGACGGAGGCAGAATGGAAGGTTGTGATCATAATTACTGAAAAAAATTTGAGAGCCTAGATTAATCAAATTCAGATGCAATTCAAAATATACCATTGAGTTTCAGAAGCTCTATGGTGCGCCTGGCGCTTGTCTCGAAGTCTTCCTTTGTAATGATGCCGTCGTCGTTCGAATCGAAGCAATTAAATATTGTTCGTATCTTTCGTCTCCAGTGATCAGATGCAGTAACCGGGGGGTAATCGGTCGGCATCTAGATTGTTGGTGACAAAGAACATGTGCATTATTGTCTGTGAAATACACAAGAGGCAAAAAGTTGTTTTTTATTCCATCTTGTTCAAAACGAGTACTATGTCCTTTCACTATCTGCGTCATAAAAATTACTTGTCTGGGTTATTTTGCATTTGAGGACTCAGAAGCCATTGCGCAGTTCACAAAGATTGCGGGCCCAAACGCACGTATGTAGTTAATGTTCAGTAATTTACACCCCCAACCTACACCACTCGACGCTCTGCATAAAAAATATACCTTAATATCCAATAATCTTCTCTCAAATAGGCAAATGTTGGGACAACCAAATCTGACTTTACAATATGCCCTAAGCAGTCACCCTACCGGGTAGCTACAATACTGCGTGTACAGGGAACGTGTAGAAGTTACAGACCCGAAGCCAGAAATTCCAAAAGGACGGTTCTTTTTCTGAAAAAGTGGACCTTTTTTTCAATAAAAACTTCATGAACCTAGATCAAATTTTACCCAGAGGGGACCTTTTCCCACCAAAACGGGCGGTTCTTTTAAACCCCCCCAATCCCCCCCTCCCCCGGCTACGGGCCTCAGTTAGGTAGATAGGATAGATGGCAAATACATACCCCTGTACGGGATAAAGGGATTAAATTGTTTTACCAGTATTTTATACTGGAGATGACCGTGCTGTAAATCTCGCCATCATTACTGACTGCTTAATTTTTACTTACTTTCTTAAACCGTACTGGTTGGACGGTCACTTGGCCGGTCAGTTCTCGAACTGATTGCTTACATGGTGTATATTCCAGCACTAACCCACTCTGTAAACCTTTCGTCAATAATATCTGGTTAGATGACACGGTTCGTGCCAATCCCCATCTTGATTGCACAATTCTTAATAATCCCCAACTATTTTGGAAAAACTTAGACATTTTGGCAATAGTAAAACTGGATAAATAACGAATCCTTCGGCTAAACTCAACTCGATTCAAGCAAAATCTCAGCACGTATGTTAAAAGGCTGTTCGACTACAAAGGACGTCCTGCCTGTATATTCACACAAATGAAGGTATTGCATTATAAAATGAACGTGACTTGACTCACAATATCAAACTTACATTGGCTATGAATGAGATTTTTGACGTCTCCAGATAGGATGATAAAATATATTTGTTTTTTTACAAAGAGACTAAATAACACCAGTGAAACACAACATTTCGGTCCACCATCTATCTGGACCTTGTCTGGGGCGAGGGTTGTATATTCGCGCAGGAATCCGACGCCCAGGAAACATAGCACTATCGTAGCTAGGTGGTGGTCATAGCTCCATTCGAAATTTCTAAAACCCCTCCCTACGTATAAGGACAAGGATTTGATATAAACAACAATTTATACAGTTGTATATTTCATAAATTCAAAAACACATTTAACGATTGTGTGTTGCTATATTTTTTTATGAAATGGATGGTTAAATAGATTCTGTATCTATCATGTCTACCCAACTACCAGACTCGGCACCGATTGATCCCGAATTCACCGGTAGATCGGATCACAATTAATGCCCGTTTTCAAGGTGTGCGTCAGTACGCACTTCAAGGTATCATACCGCGGAACAAGTTTTGAGATGAGATGCACTAATTTCCAACCCCGCTGATAATCACCACCATCACATCGCGTACTAAACAAGAGCGGTGTCACGTCTGATACTTCGAAGCGCGTACTGATACTCGTCGCCAACTGTATGCAACACACATCTTGTAACGGTATTATGCATGCAGTGGATGAATCATGTTTTAATCGTTGCTTTTCCCACGGCGGTGTGACGTGACAGAAATCCCCCCATAACAATGAGCCCGCTTCCTATTCATTTGTACAGGTGGTCCTCGCCCTAGATTTTGACCCACTAAGGTCAGACCAGCGAATTATATCGTATTCCAAGATGTTCCTTAAAATAGGCATCAGGTCAACTTTTATAAAGGCTTCCTTTGATGAGGTGTTTCTTGGTAAAGGAAGTCCTAACGAAATGGTATTCAAAGACCACACTTTAGCCTCTCCTTTGATGAAGAATTACTTTGACAAAAGTCATTCTTTATGTAAGGGACACTGACATAAAGGAGCTCCTCATTGGCTAGAGTAGGCCTTTGTGACACCTTCCTCTTATAAACGCCTCAGTAAGGTTGTATAATTGGGGTCAACTGCTTAACTTCAGTCATGCAACAGCGCATGTGGACATTATCACTGCATGTGGATGTTTTGATCTAAGCCAAATTTAGTGAATAAAGCAAGTATGCCAAGAGGAGAAAAGAATGGTTTGGAGGATGAGAAAACCAAAGTCGTAGACCCTTTTCTGATATCGAAAAGCAGCTACTGATGCAACTAGTTAACAGAGAAAAGCCTATCCTCGATCAAATGTATTACTTCCGCCAAGGCGGTTGTTTTCACCCCTGTTTGCTTGTCTGTCTGTCTGTCTGTCCGTCTGTCTTGTCTGTCTGTCTGTTTGTTTGTTTGTCATCAACATAACTCAAAAAGTTACGGGCCGATTTTTATAAAATTATCAGGGTAGGTCAGAAATGGGTTGTATTAGACGTGATTAGTTTTTGGTGGTGATCAAGATCAATAATCAATCAATCATCAATAATCAAAATAACTCAAAAAGTTATGGGACGATTGTGATGAAATTTTCCGGAACTGTCACAAGTGGACCAAGGAACAGATGATTGGTTTTTGGTGGTGATCCGGATCAATAATCAATCAATAATCAAAAATCAAAAAACCAAATCATTATAGAAAGAAAATTGGGTGGAGACTTTGCTGTCTTGGCGGAGGTCTCCGCTCTCGGAGTGCTTTTCTAGCTGAATTTAATGATTTTGAATTTAGGTAGGCATGTTGGTTTACATAGTCCTCCATAGAGCTGATTTTCACAATATAACTGTACACGATGGCTGCTTAAGGAAGACTAAAAGTTACTCCAGACCAACCTTACATTTTAAGACCAACCTTACATTTTACATTTTAAGGAATCCTCAGCCTTTGCTAAGGATGATTGTTAAGTGATCCCTTTCAAGTGAGATAAAGAAAGGTCTTGGAATACAAATTTCGTATAAGGTCGACTTTAAGTCTCCCTTAACGCTAAAGGGATATTCTGAAATACGGGCCCTGGTCAGACTAACCATGGAGGGCGGACCCTCAGTTTCGTTTCACCGGTGAATTAGTAATGGTACTGGAATGGCAGTACATTAGTCCGTTCCCCAATACATTGTACAGGGTACAGGCAACATTTGTCCCATAAATTATATCAACCCCAATACTCCGTCTAACCCTTACTTGTGCTATTTTTGTAGAACACAGACTTCAGTTCCTAGGACTGCCATTCCTGACACAACAGCAAATGAATTAAGGGATGTGCGCTGTTTCATGGAAGAAGGCTGACCATGGGACCATTTCCACGGATATTTGGATCGATCTATCTCCCTGGGGACTCTCACTTAACTGTTATTAACAAATGGGCTTAAACGTCTGTCACGCCTAGTAAATCTGTTAGGGGGTAATTATCTTTACCCCTAGCTGATTCGGTGGGCGAGACAGACATTTAATCCTCTTGAGCTGATAGCAATTTAGCGTGAACCCTCAGGGAGTTACGTCGATCTAGTTGGACCGATCTGAGTATGGGAACCCAGTCTATGTCAAGAAGTGTAAGCTCTCCCGTGGGAGGAGGAAAAGGCGTTCAAACCAAAGGAAATCGTCCAGGTTAGCATAAAAGGATCGAGGCACTGTGTTGTGTCATTGAGATAGGTAACACACGTGCATCGGCGCAAGGCGAGGTTAACGTTTCAATAACAAGCTGAGGCTTTTATCTCCGTCATTATCGTTTCTGAAAGCAATACAATACAAGCACACAAAGCGAGGTATACTGGTACTGTTAGATTGTAATGGATCTACTAGTGCAGAACACAACCTAAATTACAAGCACATGGATGACATTTTTTGCCGCACCACGCTGTTTTACCAGTATTTCTGTCCGAATCTCCCCTCTTTAGGTTATCTCTGAAGATTCACAGTCTTTGAAAATAGTTGGCGAAAATGGGTGGCAGAATTTAAATGGATGTCAAATGTCATAAAACTAAAACTGAATGGGGATCTGGACCCAAGCAAACACGAAAGTCTGGGCACCACCTGCTCGTTTCTGACTCCTAAAAATTATAAATCACATTCGAACCCTTTTTAATCATGCTTTATCATGTCTTTTTACTACAAGTGCATATATTATATTATATTATATTATATTATATTATATTATATTATATTATATTATATTATATTATATTATATTATGAATGCATACACTAGTATTTCCATAATCTGGGTTTGGAGTCTGTAAGCATCATACTTGTGAAAAATCACGTATGGTATACAAATAAATCCATTACAGATGGTATTTTAGGTCACGTTAATTCATATGTGTCAAAGAATAAGACTATACTACCATCAAAAAGTAACGGTGCGTCTTCCAACAAACGGCGGACGTTTTTGCGCTAGATTGTATATCTTTCATATTACACATGTACCGATATTAAGTCACCTTCATCGAATTTAAAATGAGTCCTTCAATCAACTAAAGGACCGAAAAACCCATTATATTTGTTATTTGGATCATCAGTGAAAAGAAACTCCGCATACGCATGCGCGTACTCATCAATGGATATGAAACCGTCCTTGTTGGCGTCCATCACGTCAAAAATCTTCTTCGATTCTTCAACAGGGACGTTCATGCTGTAGAAATAAGCAGCGTGTTCATCCTTTGTTACAAGACCATCACCATCAATGTCCATGACCTTGAAACCCACGGACACATACATTGGGAAGAACTCTTTCCGGTAGGTACTATGATTGAGGACCGAAGGATCAAAGCCCACAAATTCCTCCTCTGTTACTTGAGAAGCATCTTTGGAATCTCTGGACACAAACTCCCACATTTCAAGGCGCTGTTTAAGTATATTTGCTGCTTGTTCAGCTAAAAAAGGGGGACAAGTTTTCTCAAACTAATTTAAATAAAACTGTTTGATATTGCAAAAATGTTTCAAAATAAAGCTTTAATAAAAAGGACATCTATGCGGTCTTAAAGAGAAAAACAGTGAGACGGATCCGGGGCAGAATGGAGTCATGGAATATTATGACATATTTACTACACGAAATTCTTTTGAGAGCCCAGATTAATAAAATTCAGATGGAATTCAAAATATACCATTGAGTTTCAGATGTTCTATGGTACGCCTGGCGCTGGCCTCGAAGTCTTCCTTTGTAATGATGCCGTCGTTGTTCGAATCGAAGCAATTAAATACTGTTCGTGTCTTTCGTCTCAAGTGATCAGATGCAGTAACCGGGGGGTAATCGGTCGGCATCTAGATTGTTGACAACAAAGAACATGTGCATTAATGGCCGTAAAATACACAAGAGACAAAAAGTTGTTTTTTATTCCATCTTGTTCAAAACGAGTACTGTCTTTTCATTATCGTCATAAAAATTAATTGTCTGGGTTATTTTACATCCGAGGACTCAGAAGCCGCCATTGCGTAGTTCACAAAGATTGCGGGCCCAAACGCACAGTAAACGTACAGTAATTTGCACCCCCAACCCACACCGCTAGACGTTCCGCATAAAAAAACCTTAATATTCAATAATCTTCTCTCAAATAGGCAAATGTTGGGACAACCAACCTGACTTTACAATATGGCCTAAGCGATAGCTCAGCTACAGGCTAGTTACAATACTGCGTGTACAGGGTACGTCTAGAAGTTAGGTAGATAGGATAATTGGCAAATACTTGAACATACGGGATAAAGAGATCAGATTGTTTTACCAGTGTTATATTCTGGAGATGACCCCGTTGTGAATTTTACCATCATTACTGACTACCTAATTTCTACTTACATTCTTTAAGCGGATCGGTTGGTTGGTCACTTGGCCTGTCAGTTCTCGAGCCGATTGCATACAGGGTGTACATCCTAGCACTAATCCACTCTGCGGACCTTTTTTCAATAATATCTGGTTAGATGGCGTGGTTCGTACCAATCCCCATCTTGACTGCACAATCCTCAATAATCCCCAACTATTTTGGAAAAGCTTAGACATTTTGGCAATAGTAAAACTGGATAAATAACGAATCCTTCAGCTAAACTCAACTCAATTCGAGCAAAATCTCCGCACGAATGTTAAAAGACTACAAAGAACGTCCTACCTGTATATTCACACAAATGAAGGTATTACGCCATAAAATGAACGTGACCTGACTCACAATTTCAAACTTACATTGGCTATGAAAGAGATTTTTCGTGGTCTCCAGATAGGATGATGAAATATAATTGTTCGTCAGAAAGAGACTGAATAACACCAGTGAAACACAACATTTTGGTCCACCATCTTTTCTCGCATTTTTTGTCACTGAGCGCCTCTAGATGAATGTGTTAGTTTGAATATAGAAAGGTTTATCATCGACTCTACGGTTATGAGAACAGGACATCCCCCGTCTTGGATATATACATCTTACGGTGGTGAATTTTCAGGGCTAACAAAGGGTAGCTAGGAATCGTGCTGTCTTAAGCCTCGGTCACAACCGGACGCTTGAATTTTAGGATCGTATGTCCCCTGTGAATTTACCAAATATTCAACAGATCAACCTTGAATTGAGTCAATACCGTACTTGGCATGGCGTCATGCATTTCATACTGCCCTTTCATCAAAAAAGCTATCTTCGCGATGGGATTATCATCAAAATTTTTTTCAGAAGTAACCTTTACATAATTATACATTTTGTTGTTAGTGCCCCCCCCTCCTTGGCCTTGCTTATCAAGACTGTACCTACATTCATGTCAGCCGCCTCATGTTCACTTGGTATATATATAATGGTGTTTATTTCGTAAATTTAGGCCACCCAGCCTATATTACATTACATTTGTATAATGCGGGATGTCGACGTTCTTTGTTCTTCAGTAGACCGTTGAACAATTTTTTTTTTACTTGTGGAAAGAACTCGAGTGAATAGAAATAAAAGAAGAAAAGTACAGGGGTATTGAATCCTGATCAGGATAAAGACGGTATACCACTTATTTCAACATATATGTATTGCGACAACTCTAACGTTCATGCCCCTCAGTGAAAAACATGGTACATGTAACGTGAACATGGTAACGTAAAGCATGCAGTTCAAATAGAATTAACAAAACGCATTAAAACCTACCGAATGGCTTTGTGGTCAGAGTATCGGTCACTGAAGAACATAGCAGCCCTTTATAAACGATACATTGTGTCTCCCTACTTCAGGTATTGGAATATATTTGCATATGCAACGTACCTTTCATTGCTCCACACACCAGCTGAGCTGTGTCATCCCTAGCACGCTAGATGATAACGACTACACGTATGTATATTCAATAAGAATCAGGTTCAAAAATGTGCTAGGTATATTGCCATCTTAAGTACTATAAAATTTAATTATTTTCAAACATAAGACACAATTATAATATCGCTTCCCCAACAACTTTTTTTTCTAGAATTGTGTAATAAGACAATAACAGTGTTTTATTTTTCAATATGTTCAAATGAAAAAAGTTCCTCTTGTTTTGGTGTTGGAAGTGCCTGTTAGATTATCTTGTTCTACAGTGTTTGTAATTTTTGAAACTACCTGCATAATATTGCAGAGGAGTATAGCTTAATTTTTACTTTATGTCAAGAAACCGAGTTATAGCACCTTTACAGCTTTCCGGTGTTAACATTGTTTTTCTACATATTAACACGTATGAAAACATCAAAACAATACAAAATGCTGATATTTGATCTGATTTTATTTTCGTAATTACGTACAAGAAACCAAATCAACCGTACTTATAATAAAAGAATACCTTCATATAGGAATGTATGCATAACATTTCATATTTACGTAGCCAAGTGTAAGTATTATGCAGTGGTAACGAATATCAGGCTATTATCTTGTATTTGACCTCATGTATTAAACCCCAACATACATGTATCTACACGCATTAGTTTAAAGTATTTAGTGATGGCGACTGTGTCTTCAAAAGCTCACTTTATGTACGCAAAAAATGCAAATATATATATATATATATATATATATATATATATATATATATATATATATATATATATCATGCAAACATTGGTTACGGAAGAAGCTAGTTACATTTTGACAAGGGGGCCAAAGAACATATTGTATTTATTATTTGGATCTTCCGTTAGCCAATACTCCATATACCCTTCTGCAAATTCTTCCATGGATATAAACCCAGCCTTATTGCTATCCATCACATTGAAGACTCTCTTCGAAGCATCAACTGGGGCACGTATGCTGTAGAAAAAAGCAGCATGCTCTTCCTTAGATATACGACCATCGCCATCAACATCCATGGCATTGAATTCCACGGTGATGATGCTGGGAAGTAGTTCACGTCGATAGCTAAGTTGGTTAACCATCGACAAACTTTCCTTTACGTATTCGTCCTCTATCATCTTGGCAGAAATGTCATCCCTTAAACTTTGCACATAACGTTCCCAGATGCCCAGGCGTTGCTTAAGTATGACGTCAGCTTGCTTTTCTGAAACAGTTAAAGATATATGTTAAGCTAAATTTGTGTCTAATTTTCACAAAATCGAATCGAACTTTAAGAATTACAATGTTTATACACCTCCTCATTTCTAGCCGTATTATTACAGCATTCTAATCGAGTATGTTTAACTTATGATGATGCTCATACATGAACACGCACACACACACACACGTTTGAAGACATATGTCAAGTTAAATCGATGTTTTATTTTTACAAAAAGGAATCAAAGTTTAAGAGTTTCGATGAATATACCCTTCCTCAATTCTAACAGTATTTTTTAGCATTTTAAATCGATTAAGTAAAATTAATGATGATGATAATAAGTGTATTCCATGTCATATTAGTCAATTACCATCAAGGCTTAAAAACTGGACAGTCCTGTTAGCGGTTGCCACCCAGTCTTCTCTTGTAATACAGCCGTCAGAATTTGAATCTAAGCAGTTGAAACATGTGCGCACTTTCCGTCTCCAGTGGCTGGATCCAGTGACCGGTGGGTAATCAATGGGCATCTGAAATGTTTACTAAAACCTGTAAATTGGCCTTTCGACTCCCCCCTTGGTTAGATTGGTTTAAACCTTCCAAAATAGTGTGGGATTTTGCAATAATAAAGTCAGTGGCTTGCAGGGCGATTTTTGCATTTTTTTTCACTTTTGGAATTTTGATAAATCAACTTCCATCTTGAATGCAAGAATACACACCCCTTGTGTTCTTCAGCTGTTTCCATGGTGTTAGTGTTCCAGAAAACGGAACATCGAGTTTGAATAGAATAACGTAGCTTTGGAGACTCGAGAAACATATAGCACTATGTTACATTGTATGTGTTCAGATAGTACATTCTCTATATCAACTTACTTTCTTAAAATGCTGGGGCTGGTTCGCCAGGCCACGGACAAGTTTAAAATCCGCTGCAAATCTTCTGAAGAATCCAGTATTACACCAAACTGAACTTGTGAGTCGCATGGTTATTTGGTTAAGTCTTACTTGCCCCTTAATGGGATAAATAAGACGATGAAATATTGAAAACCGTGTAAATCAGCTATTTGACTCAGTACTCGTGTTGCCTAGTAGCCTAGGAGTGACCAATTTACAATGTTTACTCCATATGGTAATTCTACTGTGACTTTTCACTGACACGGGTCAACGACCGGTCAGCTCAATATAATGGAATAAAGGTTTGGGAGGGCAGGACAAACATACAGCGAGGGGAGGCTGAAGGGGTGTTCAAAGGTAAAAGGTAAAAGTTTTTCTTTAGCCATCCTGACGAGGATCTGTAATTAGTATATGCGTTTACTTCACCACTTTAGCTTAAGCCTCTTGATATAAAGCAGAAATAAAAAAGGGGGAGAAGTTCATTAAAGATCCAGCTGAATTCTAATTTGCGTAATTTGCAAAACGCACGAGGTAACTTCTCTGCGACTCGAAAATACAGTGTAAAATATACAAAAATATCCTGTAGTAGCCAATCGAAAAATTCAAAAAATATTCATGTCCCAGTCTTACAAACCTTGACCGTTGTACAGCAAGCAGACCTCACATTAATACTGGACACATTCCGCTTTTGACATATGTACCGATTTTTTTACCCCTCTAATGTCTTCCTGCATGTCATTACTCCATTTAGTGCGTCAAAAGTGACCAAATAGTTTAACATTTGTGTGCAGCGAAGTAAATGATATTTTATCTGCTGGAGAGGACAGCGCTAGCGGACGTGGCATTGAAGGTAGGTACAAATGTATCGACACATTCAGAATACTCTGAACTTTGGCATAAAATTCAAATAAATTATTTCGTAAAATTGGGAATGTTCGCACCTCCCTTCCATTTCATCTGACTGGTGCAGTCATCTAACACGTGTCTACATATATATATATATATATATATATATATATATATATATATATATATATATATATATATATATGAATGATCTAGTGGGTGCAAGCCACACTTTATTAATTTATTCCATTTCAGAGTCAAATAAAAATGGCTACAGAAGTGACACAACCTATTGTCTCAAATAAGACCATTCGCCCATTGCAAGGGTTAGAAAACACTTTTGCTATCATGCACGAGTCAAATATCTCCACTATTGCCTTCACCTCGTGGATAGTTTCAAGGAGTTTGTTAACTGATGAAATTTGGAGAGTTTGCCTTCAACGTCTTCAGAGAAACATTGCTCATCTTCGACTGGCTTTATGTTGGCAAGATGGTAAGCGACATTTCAAGTCCATGGACGACCCCCGTTTAGATTTTGAGATCTTACATGTGGCTACAGCTGATGAATGGAAGAACGTGCACGAAAACATGATGCGCGTTACATTCGATACAACGAATGGGCCGCTTTGGAAGGTAAAAATCCTGCGCAACCCTCTCGTTTGCACAGAAGGAGATGGTTTTACTTCGTGTGACAGCGCTCTCTTCAGCTACACAATCGTATTTGGTATCCATCACTCCATCATCGATGGTATCTCTAATTTAGCCATGTTAGACAGGCTGATTGGTATCCTGAACTCAGTGATAACGGGTGGAACCTGCGATGATGGTGATGGGATAGAGGTTCGGCCAGCTTTAGAAGACCTCCTGCCTCGGGATGAGATGACAATAAGATGGTCTGACTATTGCCAAATGGCAAGAATACTGTATAAAGAATGTCTTCCAAAGGAAAGCCTGTTCATGACGTACTTCCCACAATCGTCATCACAAGGAGGCTGCACAAAGTCGCTAGCGTTGGTATTCTCAATTCTGGAAACGGAAAGAGTTATAGCGAAGTGCAAGGAGCACAAAGTCACTGTTCACGGCGCTTTTGTTGCTGCTGCATCGATAGCTATAGTGAACATCATGAGTAAAGGAGAAACACCGCGCACTGTCAACATTGGTTCAACTCATCCTGTTAACATGCGGCGTTTTCTACCACCAGAATCACGAGATATTTTTGGGCTGTTCGCATGTATAGTTGACATTAATTTGACCACCCCAGTTGCCGCCACCTACAGCTCATTTTGGAATGTTGCAAGAAAGGCCACCGAAGCTATTCATACAAAGCTTAACAATGGCGATATCATGCAAGGTTACAGAATATTCAAAGCCCAATCCTTTTTCGACCGCATCACTAAGCGCATAGTAACGAAACCTTCATGTCAGTTTGAATTTGGTTTCTCAAACATCGGCGACTGCGATAAATATTGTCCTCCGAGTGCAGAACGCGACGAGGTTGATGCCACGAGGATTGTGACGTCAGCTGCATGTCACGAGTATTCTGTTCCGTTTATGCACACACTGCACAAGTTCCGTGGCCGCTTCTGCTACAATCTTGACTACGGCACCAATAGGGTAACTGATGCTCAAGCCAGGGACTACGCTGACACAACCGTGAAGCTGGTAACGATGGCAACAGGAGAAGAGAAAGGAAATTCCCACGCCCAATGAAAATCAAGTTTGAAACTTGATTGTTTGGACTGTTGAATTAGGACCTTAACAGTGTTCACGTCATGCGGATAAAGAATTTCGGTATTTTGTTTCAAATTTGTTTCCCTTACATATAAATATGTTCTATTATTTTGGTATGCGGCAACTCTAAAACGTTTTTCTATAGTAACAGTATGTTGCCTTCTCGTGAACTCACAAACAATGAAGCAATGAACATCAATGGATTACCCACTTAGTAATCTCGCCGCCCTTACTTATGCCAAAAACATGAATGAGATAAAATTACTACCCATATATTTAACCGTCTTTAAGCAAGTACCTGTATCATTACAAATGATCTGTGGATTCTTTTCAACTATCTTTTACCGAAATGTCAGAATATCAGGCTATACGATGTAGAAACATTATAATTGGGAGGAGTATCTGAGGTAATTTTGCTGTAAAAATGTTTTTTTTTTAAATACAACAGAATCATATAGTTGTTAGTTTAAATGTGATTTTAGTGACATTTGTACTTTGATTAATACACACAAAATGTTGCAAACATTTAACTATAAGTGAGACTAAACATGGCACATGGTAAAGAGTAACAATATTTATGTATAAATCTGTGTAACATTGTTATTTACTTATCTACAGTATTTCTTTAAGTGTTGTTTCCCATCCCCATCTTGTAAATTTGAACCACTCTATATTGTGTAACATGTTATTGTATCCATATGTTTCACGAATTCTGTTTATGGTAAATATAAAATCACACAAGAAGTTATACATGTACATGCATCTCACCGCCTAGCTTGAATATTTTATTATTTACTTAACTAGTACATTTGTTCATTATATAAAGATATATATTTGTTCAATCACGAACTGACAACACAATTACCAATTAGGTAACGGTAATGCACCAGTTGCATCGTTGTTCTAATTTTATATTGTATAAGCTCGTGATCATTTATGTACCAGTACAGAAATAAATTGAATCGAATTGAAAATAAGTCTGTGATTGATAATCATGAATGGTAAATAACTTACATATAACTTACTTTAGATATAATTAAAGTTTTAGCAAAGATGGAGGGGAAAAGGACCACAAATGAGATGGATTTTTTAAAGAAAATTCATGTTCACAAGAAGGCCTAGGCTGAGAGCGAGCCGCGCAACCCTTACCGTTTTAGGATGGGGGCTTAGGTTTCCTGACTGCTCTGATAGTCCAATTATGGAGACGTCTCTCTTGGTCTGAGTATCGCAATATGTGCCAAGTGATTAGGGTATGTCTCGCGAATAACGTTAACATAGCAACTGCTTTAAGGTGATTCATCAAATTAAGCAGATGATAACAAGGTAAGCCACAAAGGCTAACAAATGTTAAAAGTAACTCTATCATTAATGGAATCTGTTATTAGGCTATATTTGGCAGACTGATTGTTATCCTTAGCTCACTCATAACGGGTATATCTTGAGAGTATGGTGAGGTGGTGTGTCTTTGGCCAGTTCTGGTACTAGTAGTTAGCCCTCTAACCACGGAATGAGGTGACATCAACATTCTAGTACTATTGGCAAATGGCAACAGCCATGAATAAGGAATATTACCAAAGGGAATAACTGAACCAAAGTATATGTTTTAATTCATCCAGTCGTATTTTTCCTCAGATATACCAACTAGCACATCTGTGGGACCAGTCTCTGGGAGACATCCCTTGCAGACTGTCACCACGTGACACGCATGACAATTAAGTCCATATAAAGAACGCCTTGTGATAATCTCGTAATGTACTAATGCTCGTTTCGAGTAAGATTAGTCAGTATTAAATTAAACTTCTTTTTATCCGAGCAATTACTAAACAGTGCACTATACATGTGTTACAATAAAAACGACAATATATGGTAACAGATTAATTGCATTTAGCGTATAGCAGATTTATGTTCATAAATCTCGGTCAATAGAATTGGTCCATTTCGTTGTCTTACATGTTCGAAAACCAAATTATGGTACAAGTGGACCCAGAAATTCATTGTACTTGCTATTGGGATCTTCACTGAACCAAAACTCCACGTGCGCTTGGGCGTACTCCTCCAATGAAATGAAGCCATCTTTGTTTTCGTCTAGAACATCAAAGACATCCTTCGAATATTCCACTGGAGCATTCAAACTGTAGAAAAAGGCGGCGAATTCCCTCTGTGATATTCGACCGTCTCCATCGATATCCATGTTGTCGAATCCCGCAAGTATAACCTGGGGATAGGTTTCCAATCTGAATTTCCTTTGGTTGAGATACGCCATGCTGTTCTCTCTGTGTTCCTCCTGTGATATCTTGGTTACTTTACCGTTTCTAACACCCTGCGCCAAACCTTTCCAGACTTCATGGCGTAATTTTATGTAAGGTTCGGCTTGCTCGTCTGAAAATATGTATGATGCGTAGATAAGATTAACGTAAGTAACGGTCAGTTATAATCACATACCAATTACTTGAACAGTATCGATTGCACATGCGTGCCCATCTCTTTATATATGTATACAGGTAATTCCCTTCATACACATCACCAACGTCGGTTGATGTGATCTTTAACTTCTACGCATCACTTAAAAACGATATATTTTATACTCTTCCCAACAGATCTGCCCCCCCCCCCCAAAAAAAAAAAAAAAAAAAACGAATATTCAAACGTGTTACATATGTACAGTATATATTACTCAGTATGTGTATAGGTACTCACCACTAAGACCTAAGTACTGCGCAGCACGGAGAGCACCTGTTACCAAGTCTTCTTCCGTAATGTATCCGTCGTCGTTGGCATCTAAACGCTGGAACACAGTGCGGATTTTTCGTCTCCAGTGGTCTGAGCCAGTAAGCAGCGGGTAATCTATCGGCATCTGAAATATGTAAGTGATTTCGGTTTCAGATATGCATTGGAAATGATGCAACCTAGTGAACGTTTTTTTTTTCTTTTCTTTTCTTTTTTTTTTTTTTAATGGACATACAAAGAAGTAAAGGCATTCACAAGCTTAGAGTGTACTTTTGCTGTTTCTTTACTATTAAAATATCTTTCAACCTTAAATATGTCTTTTGTTGCTTCTCTCTCATTTGTCTAACTAAACATTAATTCATTAATCAATGTATACATCCATATTAATAATGAAAACATATCATATTTTGATGGCTATATCCTGCCAATGAAAACTGATGTGGTATGCGATTTTAAATCATATACAATTATTACAGCGTCTTCATTAATCTACTTCAAAATAACTTATGAACAAAACTTATGTAAAGAGTCTGTGTACGGGGAGTACTCACTTTTTTAAAACACAAAGTTAGGTTCTTCAGCCCCCGGACAGGAAGGATGCATGGTCCGCTACCTACATCAAAAGTGGGCTGGAAAGGGTTTATGAATATCCGAGAAGGCTTAATACTTGCTAATCTACTACTTGACCGCATATGTCTTGCAAACCCACGGCAAAGTTGAAAACGCTTCGCCAAGTTCAACATCTTGAAATGATACTTGAGACTTACAAAGTCCCTGCTTATCTTTTAAATTGTCACCAAAATCATGGCCTCTTTTCCTCTATTTTATTCATTGCTTTGCAAATCGTGACAGGTGAATAAACAGGGCGAATGTTAAAACTATGTTAAAAGGAATATTGCTGGGCCGTGGTGAACTTGTTACCTACAAAGTAGTCAAATTTTCTATGTAGGGGTGTATACAGTTGCCGTTGGCAACAAATCATCTACTTGTAGCTATGTTCTCTTAAGCAGATACTGTAGTAGGGATGTTTAACCTGGTACAAATATCTCCAAACATTACACGATACGGGTAAAGGTACCAGGCAGTGACATAATGAATATAAAATGTAAGTAGAACGACATATGTAACTTTGTATAAATATGCACTCGTCTTGAGTTGTCTTGTCTTGTGACTTGCTGTGATTCTGACGCCCCCTAATTGGTGTTTTAATGTTCCTTTGTCTATGTTCCTTTGTTCTGTCTTCCCGCGTCTTTGTCATGCGACGTCTCGTTATAAAAGGCATTGGCGCCGGATTTTCAAACAGTTCTGGAGTTGCTGTTCGTCTGTCTGTATGTGGTAAGTTGGGGATATAGTCTAGTAAATACTAGGTCAGTTTAGTATCTGCTATTCTGTCTGGTCTTTTATGTGTCCAACTTTATTGCACTATGCTATACTACAGCATTTTCTACTATCTAGTTTTCAGACCAAGCCACTTATTGGTGTAACCAGCACTCTTTCTAAAACACCCTTGAATAACATCAGGGTAAGCCGTTATATGCCTTAGTAATCTGTATCAAATGTATTATTTCTTTATCAAAGAGGTAGAACTATAGAAATATAAGAGTTTAACAGTTACAGGAAATACATATTTATTATTTTTTGTATGTCATTTTATCTAATTACATGTATATGTCACCGTTCATTACAGGGTGAAAATTTTAGTTATACCAATAAATATATTTTAAACCACAAGAGAGTCCGTCTGTTACACACACACATTACGCAACATGACTTAATGGGTAGCTGAAGGGAATACCAAGGACAAAAAATAAAACAAAAAATTCTCTTTTCATTTAGTGCCCTTCTTGAAGTACTAGTACAATATATCGCTATCACAATTAAATGGAATATAAGCAGTCCAGACATAACATTTCTCAATATGCAAGATATACTACAGAAAAAAAAGATAAGGGAAGGACTTTATGGAAGATGCATTTATCTAATTAGTGTAATTCGCTAGGGGCAAGAAATCGTCAGTGATGCGACTCGAAGATCTTCAGTATAGGTATACTAAACACTCGTGAGTGTGATTTTTGTTCAAGTCACATTCATATCTGAGTCCTATGTACTTCATGGTATGTTTGCATACACTACAAGCTTTTTTTAAGTATTAAAATATTCCACCCGTTCTACTTCTGGTATTTCCACCAATTTTACACCTCTCTCCCATACATTGGCATCCGTCAACGATACATGTAAAGGTCATCAGTGTTATATGTGCTTCACGTTCCTTGCGACGAAGGGAAGTAGATTTTATTTGTAGAAAAGACCACTTGACGTGTGCGATAGGTAGTCAGAAGGCTGTGATTATTTTCTTCGTGTGACTTTATCGTGGACATCACATCTGGGTGTAGAAAAATATAACAGAGGACTTCGACACTGGAAGCAAAACACCCAAAATTAACTATGAAATTAAAAGGAATATTTCTGGGCTAATATCCCTTGACATTGGGATTATTTTACATAGTTATATTAACCGTAGCAGAAGCTGATTGATGTAAAAAAAAAGAAAGTACGTCAGTCTACGTTTGCCTGGAAACCAACTTTCATCTACAGTTTAGCCTCTTTAAAACAATGACGTGGATGCTATGGCTCAACCAAGTTTTCGTGACACACACCCTAGCCTGACGTCGCCATGATTCTGTCACGCGAGAAAAGGGGATGCTGTGTCGCTAGCTAGTGGTAGAAGACTATACGGTAACAACATTACATTTAAAAACGATCAGCACCTGTTATCATCGATAGAAAACGTCTTTGAGGACAGTAATCGTCTCTTTATTTTCCAAAATGATTACGCTACACCCAACAGGGCCAGAGCTGTACAAATGTGGCCTTACCGGTGTGGAAGGAATGGTAGTCCTAGGAATGGAAGTCCGGGGTCCCATATAATAAGTACAGGTTAGGGTAAGTATTGAGACGAATATCACCTATACAAAGTAACAGGAAACGGACTGCGGTTCCTAGCGGACTGCAATTCCTGTCACACCGGGCAGTGCTGAGCGTCCTTTAGAAAACAAGGCCCAGATGATTATTGTTCTATTATTTTCATTAATATCAATTCTCTGGGTAATGTTCCATGATATTGGGAGGACGTAATCTAGGTAATTTGGTGCAAATGACTCAACAGCTGCTATACTACGTATTTCAATAACCATGTACAATTATAATCAATAGAAAAACCAAATGTCCCGAAAAATAACAAAAGTTCTTAACCACATTCTCTAAAAGGCACTTTTCTCCTAGTCAACTCGCACAGAAACTTCGATAAAGGCACAGGATGGTTTGGTATTATGTGGGGGTTGGGTGTGGTTTGTCATTCCCCTGGGACTCCGTCTTATCAGAAAATATATCTTGTAACAGTTAACAGTTAACTTCTGCCCATGGGCCACAATACAAGGCACTATCTGACACTACGATGCTCTCCCGAGTATGCCTGTCTACTTACTTACTTAGTACTTAGTTACTCCTGTCCAACGTAGGACATTGGGCGGCAAACTTTTTTCCAACTTGTCCAGTCGACAGCGCCCCTCTCTATCTCCTCCCACCTGATGTTGCCTCTTTGCAGATCATTCTGGAAGGTTTTCCTCCAGGTTATCTTCTGTCTACCTCGTTTGCGCTTGCCTCCCGGTGGTACCCAAGTCATAGCAGTTTTTGCATGCCTCTCAGCTGGTAGTCGAATGATGTGTCCTGTCAATTTTATCCGACGAATGGTGACTGTTTCATGTAATGGTCTTGACTTTGCCTTCCTAATCACTTCTTCATTGGTGATATGGTCTCTGTATAAAATCTTCATTATTCGGCGTAGGCACTTCTGATGAAAAACATCCCATCTTTTGTCCACTTTCACAGTGCTTTTCCATGCCTGTCTACGTCTGCCTGGAAATTGCTTCTAAAATCGACAACATTAACCATTTTGATCTTTACAGCACATAGGGGCAGTCCATATAGGAACGGTTTATCATAAACAATGAAATAGAAATCCACTTCCTTGATTACCAGCACTATTTTATTCGTAATGATGTCTGTGATAAAACATTAAGTTCCTAATATGGCTGTACAAACAGAGTTTGAGCCATAGAATGTTTTACTGTTCTTCTTGTAAAAGGAAATTGAAAAAAAAAAGATTCAATTTGTAAGAACTTTGAAGTACCAAGATCGCGACGTACCTTTTCTGTCTGAAACAATATGCAAGTAAAGAGGCTACACCCCATTCTGCAAAAGGTGTTTTTTTATAACAGAGAGCGTTTCTTCCAAATCCCGGGGGTGGATTGAGGCGGTCTTCTGAGGCTTCCGGAAGACGGTCAGATTTTCAAGTTTACATTGATGGGTATCCATTTTCTTCTGGTGAAAGTGTGAAAATGGAGGATGCATCAACAAAGATAATTTGGAAGACTATCAGAAAATATCTTTGGATCCGCCCCTGCCCCTCTCCCCGTCCCTATGCCCTACAATGGTAGAGACTCCATGGCAATAATGTTAGCACCAAAGATAGAAACGAGTTTAGAATTGGACATCAATGAAGTAACAAGGGGAAGTGCCTTAGACTGGGTTCCCATCTCTAGATCGATCTAATAGGAACGGTCCATCTCCACGGGGGGTTTCGCCGAATTGCTTTCAGCTTAAGTGATTTTGATGTCTGGGATGCCTACTAGAGCTGCTAAACGATAGTTAATTACCCTCTATCAGCTTCAATAGGCGTGACAGATATCTGAGCCCCTTAAGTTAATTGCAATTAAGTGAGATTCCCCTTGGAAATAGTTCGATCCAAATTTAGTACGATAGGCTCTGGGAATGGTCTCTTAAACATAACTTGACCTTTTTTTTCAATTTATAAACGCACATCATTATACATAATACGTCTGCCGATGAGTTTCACTGAAGGTTATTTAAGTCGCATAATGCACTGAGTAGACCATGTATTTCATATATTAAGATTGAGGTAATTTGCGGCGAAAATTAAACGTCGTATTTATTTAATTTTCTGGCTGTAAATAGTAATTGTGATACAAACATATAAAAGACCAATAGAAGTAGCGTCTGTAAACTGTTGCGGCTGAGGCGTCGAGTTTATTTCTTCGTGAAATCTTCGAAACAAACCCAAAGAACAAGTAAGCAATCCACGTGAGTAGAAACAATGGGCTCGAGCTGGTATACCAGCATTTAGATTTACTATGGTGCTTCAATAACAGTTTGCCTCTGTCATGTTCCTTTATACATGTACAGTGTAGATTTATGTATAAACTAATATTATTCTTGGATTTTATTCAGTTTTAGTAATTTGCCCAAAATTTAACATTTTGTCCAAAATCTCTTACTTTAAAAATGACAAAGTCCCTAAATTTCTTTTGTGAAGTACGACTCTGTATATTTGTGCATTCAGAACAGCGGACTAAGGCTCTGTTCCCAGAGCTTTTAGATCGATCTATCCCCGCGGGTAGTCTCACTAGATTACTGTCAGATAATCTGGCTTAAATGTCCGTCCCGCCTAATACAAGCTGTAAGGGGGTAATTAACTTTCGTGTCCGCCCGGCTGACAGCTATTTAGCGTGAACCCCCAGGGAGTTAGGTCAATCTAAAGTAGATCGATCTAATCTCTGGAAATGGGGTCTAACAGATCCGCGCATCAAATATGGCTCACCACTAAAAACCTCGCGGCTTAATTCCCGATCAGACACTGAATAGTTTCCCCGCGGGGATTACGCAACAAGTATTCAAGAGAGTCAGCCATATTGGGGGGGGGAGGCACAACCCGTCTCACATCTGGTTTTCACTAAACTGTTCACTATGCACTGTCACGTAACTTCAGAGAATCTGATGAGTCCCAAGTGTAGGGACGCAAGTTCTCGGGTCCGCTTTCAGCTTATTGTGTAGAAATCGAATAGTCTAAAAATGGAAAATGATCTAGGGCGAGGCATAATTTTGACAAGTAGCTGAGAATGACAGGTGTTAGGCTAACAGGTGGGCGTATTGAAAGGTGAAAGAAGGGTACAACATGCTTGAGAAAAAGA
Organism: Lingula anatina; assembly: GCF_001039355.2. The sequence goes on along the minus strand of NW_019775014.1, from coordinate 386,715 downwards.
AAATGCCCGACTCCATCTCTGCTGAACTCAGTACGTGTTGGTGGGGGTGGTATTGATTCCATCTGCTTCGATAACCAGGCAATAACTTATCTGTACTATATACAGATTTTTTATTTATGGAATGAAACCTTGAAGTGGTATTTTGTATTCACTGTAAAATTGCACCTTTTTAGAATGCGTGCCTTGTTGGTGATTTTGGTAATTTCGGGTATTGCAGCAAACCCGAGACGGCTTCATTACCCTCCACCAGATGAAAAAGGAGGTACATGTATGCAAACAAGTTTAGATATTCAATATCCAAATATGCCAGTGTGACAGGAATGGTAGTCCTAGGAATGGCAGTCCGGGGTCCTATATGATTAGTACAGGTTAGGGTTAGTTGGAGTATTGGGGTTAGTAAATGGGACGAATGTCACCTGTGCAAAGTAATGAAAAACGTACCACGGTACCTTGCGTGCTTCATTCCTGTTACACCTGGGCCCCGTAAGTCTTCAGCATCGCGTATTGCGACCGAGCGCAAGCGTCTCGATTCCATAGCCCCTATGTGGGGCGAGTATGGGCGAGTTATGGAATCGAGACGCTTGCCCTCGGTCGCAATGCGCGATACTTTCGAGTTACGGGGCCTGGTTTCATCCACTTTTTTTCAATAAGTGACTTAAGCAGGCTGATGAAAGTATCAAGACCGCACCTACTCTCATTCAGACTTGTTTATAATCACAGCAGCTGTATACATGTAACCGGGCATGATAAATCTTCCCGACTATTTAATATCGGTTTGCACAAAAATTTCATTTGCATACAATTCAGTATCCGCATTTATATTATTGAATTTCCTTTATATCTCGAGAAAGCATTTCGTAATTGTAAGTCTATTATAAAAAAACCTACAGATGACTTCACAAAAGGATTTTGCTCTAAAACTGGTTTATATTTTTAGACCAAAATTCAAAAAAGTTTGAGCTAAGATAAATCTGTAGTCCAATTTATAGGAATATAGCGCCTACGCAGAAAAGGCATGGCTACAGCTTCAGAACTAAACTCACTTCATTTACATGCACTTGAAATGGTATGGATTCGTCGTCAAGTAAAGAAGTCCTCGTATTTGGCTTAGGTACTTTTTTAACGGGTATTACTGTAACTGTGTTTATTTATCTTACTCCGTTTTTCTCAGAATGCCCCGGTGATCTGGAGATGCCGGAATACCCATCAAAGTGTGGCTGGATTTGCCCGACCACGTGCACATCATATGACCCTCCAATGTGCGTCACGTTGTGCTGGAAAGGCTGCATGTGTCCCAAGGATAAACCGATCCTACTGTCACCTGATTCCTGGAGATGTGGAACCAGGGAGGATTGCAATGTTGCCTAAACAACTGTTCTAGGTGCATAATTTTGCGTTAGAAGATTTTGAAAAAAGAAAATAAAAAGAAATAAAATCTAAATTCATTGAAAATAATGAAATGTCTTCAGAATTTTTTTTTCGAAACTGCTGTACGTAAATTCATTGAAAACCTTTGTTTTTTATTTTTATACATTCAACGGCTATCACTATGAACATCATATTTGCGATATATGCTAAATCGCCCTTCGTTAACGAAAATAGTACATAACTTTTCGTTTTTCCTGTTATCATATCGAGAAGGAATTATTTAACACTTAAAATTTCCAATGTCAACAAATGTCAACAAAACAAAGAAATTAAAAGAGATAATACTTCGTCAAAATATGGTCACCGTGTTTATTCGTTAGATTATTAAGGACATTGTCACCCATCTCCCAAAACTCTTATTTACTGCCTTACATATATTATTTTGGGTAATAAATAAATCTTTACACATATGTCATATTACGGTTGACGTCATAATCGTGATTTTGGGGTAAAAACAGAAAAAAAAGGTTTCTCAGATATCTCTTTTACCTGAGCACCCACGATCACCGTGCCAAAGCCGATTTAATGATACCATTTGGTACTCCAAAACCCTGCCAGCGATTTTTCTTAAAGTCTCAGTTCAGATTGTATCGCTGATAAAGCAAAATGATGCCTTTGTTTAATGAAAATCTGTAATTAGAGGCTCGTAACTCCATAACAAAAACTTTCAAACCAAAATGACAGCAGGGATTATAGTCTTTACTCTCCTGGATAACTCTGCCAATTTTTGGAATAAAATCGTGTTCAGGCATGAAGTTACGCCCCAAACACATCGAAAAACAGTGTTTAGCTCCTAAACACATTTCTAAGCGCCTGTTTTGTCTCATTTTTTCAACGCGTTTAGCTCCTAAGTTCGTTTAGCTCCTTAACATGAAAAACAAAGTCGCTGAACCATGGTGAACATGTTACCCAAAAATGAGTGACTACAAAAAGTTGTCCTTTTTTCTTACAACAAGGTACCGGAATGTAATAAAATAGTACCATTTCCAGGCTCCCATGCTATGTAACGTCTAATGAAGTTATTTGGCTAAGCTTAGCCTGCTGAAATCGGATTCAAATGACTACACATGGTTGAGTGAGCTGTATCAAACAAATGTTTTTTAAGAAGAATAATAGCTGGGTTCACAAACCGTATGTGCGATGCCCAAAAAACTTCTGCCATAAAAATAAATGCTCTCGGTCACGATGTGCTCAAAGAACTCAATCATTTGGCAAGTAGACCAAAAAAACTACTCTAGTGATATTTCAGCCTATTAAGGGTCCTAAATCTACTCATCAAAATATTTCAGTGGTCTACTTAGTCTACTTGCCAAAAATAGACTGTATTTGTCAAACGACACATTTTGTGGCAGTTCACCAAATTTAGTACAAATGGCAAAGGAAAAATCCCGAAAACAAAGTTATTGTTCTTTCAGAGTTATTTAAAAGTCAGTATTGTTGTCCAGTCCCGCCCCACCCTCTGACAAAACCCTCAATCCTCTGTGATACATGGTCATACATTCGCCATAGAAATCTTGGAAGTGTATTTGCTTTTTCACATTTCACTTTTACTCATAGTTCAATTACGGTCGTTATCAACATCAACAAATATATATCACGTTATCACAGCTACCGCAATGTCGCTGTAATAGGGTCATGAATATTTGAGTTCATTTTGTCAACGCTCACTATAAAAGCGGGTGCACACCACTTCTGGGTGCGGTCAGGTTGTTCCCCTCAGAATATAATAAGGTAAGACACGAAGAACATTTTGGATATGTGCATATTTAGTTGTTTATTTATTTCGATATGAAAGATTTTGTAAACCGTCGTCACCTATTCGTCGTTCATTAATGTCAGGTGATATTAGTATAAAGTTATCTTATATATATATATATATATATATATATATATATATATATATATATATATATATATATAGTCGACAGGTACGTTCTCCTTTTAGACAATTGCTTTCCTGACCGCCACGTTACTGTGTACGTAATCTTTAAGTTGCCGAATGTTGTGTAAGTATTATAGCTATATATTTAATTTCATAGAAACTTTGCATCAAGTACCACGCGATGAGATGACACTGAAATGACCGCACTATTGGCAAATGACAACAAAGATGCAAATGTGGTTACAAAACAACGTGCTGCATGTGTTATGTAGTGCCTCTGGTGGCCGATTTGAAAGTTCACGTCATCTTCTAAATAGGTGTTTTAAGTAATGCCTCAATTACATTTGTATTTTCCATGATCTATTGTATTATACATACGTACAGAACATATTAGCATATAACGCATGTTTTCTTTCTATATCTGACAGGAACACGCAAAATAGCGCTAGCTTCGTGAAACGGCACTCATAACTAACGAGAGGCTAAAAACCGATAGCTAACTAATGACAGCTGGGCCCCGTATCTCGAAAGCATTGCGTATTGCAAAAAGCCATATCAAATAACGGCTACCATATATTATATGGGACGAGTATGGGCGAGTTATGGAATTGAGACGCTTGCCCACGGTGGCAATGCGCGATGCTTTGGAGATACGGGGCCTTGGTCTTTTTTATGGTCGCACCGGTACATGTACTGTACGGTAACGAAATTATGGCACTAGAGGACCACAAAGGTCATTGTACTTGCTATTGGGATCCTCACTGAAGAAAAAATCCGCGTGCGCTTGGGCATATTCCTCCAATGAAATGAAGCCATCCTTGTTTTCGTCTAGAACATCAAAGACATCCTTCGAATATTCGGCTGGGACGTTCATACCGTAGTAAAAGGCGGCAAATTCCCTCTTTGATATTCGGCCATCTCCATCGCTGTCCATGTTGTCGAATCCCGTCAGTACAATTTGCGGATAGAGTTCCAATCGAAACTTATTTTGATTACATTGTGACATGATTTTCTCTCTGTGCTCTTCCTCTGATATCATGCCGGTTTTACTGTTAGTAGCCCAGGCTTTCCAGACTTCTCGGCGTACTTCCAAAACTGGTTCTGTTTCCTCATCTAAAATGATAAGAGATGTCTGTTAGATTAATGATGTAAGATCACCCATAACGTCACCAAAATCGGTTTCACATATACTAATACACTGTATGTGCTTCACAAATTAAGTCAATGATCCTTTTCTGATCATTTTTTTAATTTTTTTTATTTTTGTTTTATTTTTTATTTCTATTATTATTTATTTATTTTTATTTATTTATTTTATTATTATTTTTTTTTTTTGCCATACCACGGTACCACCCATGCAAATCAAACATACATCGGTATGTTCTTAGATAGGACGTTAATTTCTGGAGCATGGAAATGAAAACGATAATATTTAATTATCTGCAGTTAGTTTGCGTCGTCTTTGGGTTAACGGGAGGTGGGGGAACATTACTTTGGTATTGTAGCCACAGGTACAACTGCTGAGCTCCACCAACGGTAGATCATGCTGAACACCTTTGACTTTTCTGCTGCAATACAATGCACGATGAGCGGAGAGCTACACTACGCCGTACCATTGACATCAATACCAGGTTGTACCCCCCCCCCCAATTCTGTCGTCAGCCCCTAAAGTGAACAAAATGAGCAGAATATAAGCGAGAGGCATTAAAAAGAGGGGGCAATGAAATCCAAGGTGGAACTTTAGTTGAACCTAGTTTTTGATCTCCTTCTTAGGAAATATGCCTCGAAATACATGTAAATTAAAATACAGTGTTACCATTGAGACCCAAGTACTGAGCAGCTCGTCTAGCAGCCATCAGAGAGTCTTCTTCTGTAATGTATCCGTCGCCATTGACGTCTAAGCGCTTAAATACAGTGCGCATCTTTCGCTTCCAATGGTCTGATCCAGTTACCAGTGGGTAATCCATCGGCATCTGGAAGGTTTTCATAGTGAAACCTGGACCAGTTATAGGTGGTGGAAATAAATGTATACCCAGACTTCTTTAACACAAACATTTACGGCAGTTAAAAGTATTGTGCTTAGGGAGCGTAACAAACCGTGCTTGTACTTGGTAAGTACGGTCAGTACAAAAATCCATGTGTATTTGGGTTCATGTGTGGCGTTTGTGCGTGGGTGCATGTACTTGCACTCATGTTTGTGTGCATGTGTACTCATGTGCGTGTAATTGTGTATGTATGTGTGTGTGTGTTTGTATGTTTGTATTTGTGTGTGTGTGTACATTTGTTGATGGAAAACAAATGCGTCAGGTGCCACCACTCATTGATAAAGCAAAAATCACAATCATGTACTTCAGGTATAAAATCATTGCCAGCTAAAGTAGAGGATCCCAGAGTTCTGAGGTAAAAGTTCCGGCACATTTGGTTTACAACAACCTCACTCTACCTTATTCCTTTGCCAGGGCTAGAACTCACTGCCGTGGTTGTTTTTTATGCCTCGCTAGATTCAACAACATACACGCACATGTCCGCCTAATTTATTGTAACAATTATTAATCAACAACTCGTTGCTCATGCAGCTTAAAGAAAAGGAATTGCTTTGGTGGAGTACTCACTTTTTTCAAACGCAAAGTTCGGTTCGTCAGTCCCCGGACAGGAAGGATACATATTTCGTTACTTGCAGCCAAACTAGATTGGAAAGGGGTCATAAATATCCGAGTGGTTGTGATACTTGTCAATCTCTGGCTTGATTGAATAATTCTCGCTAGTCCACGACATGCTTGAACAACTTTCGCTATTTTCAACATCGTTATTTCCGATCAGACTTGAGATTTAAAATGTACCAGCTTTTCTTTTAATGATCGCTTAGAATGCTGTACATAACATGTACAATTTACTTCTTTTCATCCTTATTTGCAAACTGCAGCATGGTGCACGTGACCCGACTAGCAAAGTAAAAGGAACTCCTGAACCATGTTGAACTTCTAGCCCAAAGTGGATGACAGTAAAAAATGCACCCATTTTCTTACAACAAGGTACCAGTATGTAACACAATAGCAACATCTCCGCAAGAAAAAGACCTGAATTTTATTGCGATGTCAAATTTAAAATAAGACTTGCCATTTAAAAAATACCGGCGTTTCCTTTTAACGTTTACCAATACTAGATAACGCATGCACAGTTTCCTCTGAGACAGGGCGCACGTGACACGACTATCAAAGTAAAAACAAAAGTCGCTGAACCATGGTGAACATGTTACCCAAAAATGAGTGACTACAAAAAGTAGTCCCTTTTTCTTACAACAAGGTACCGGAATGTAATAAAATAGTACCATTTCCAGGCCCCCATGCTACGAAACGTCTAATGAAGTTATTTGGCTAAGCTTAGCCTGCCGAAATCGGATTCAACTGACTACACATGGTTGAGTGAGCTGTATCAAACAATTTTTAAGAAGAATAATAGCTGGGTTCACAAACCGTATGTGCGATGCGCAAAAAACTTTTGCCATAGAAATAAATGCTCTCGGTCACGATATGCTCAAAGAACTCAATCATTTGGCAAGTAGACCAAACAAAATCTACTCTAGTGATATTTCAGCCTATTAAGGGACCTAAATCTACTCATCAAAATATTTTAGTAGTCTACTTAGTCTACTTTCCAAAAATAGGTATTATTTGTCAAACGACACCTTTTGTGGCAGTTCACCATATTTAGTACAAAATGGCAAAAGGAAAAATCCCGAAAATAAAGCTATTGTTCTTTCAGAGTTATTTAAAAGTCAGTATTGTTTTCCAGTCCCGCCTACCCTAGGTTCTAGATTCCGGTATTGCCAGCTCGATCTTGATTTCATATATAACGCATATCGCAATACCAGGCTCTAGTGCACAGCGGCCACGTTAGGCTCCCGTCAATCAAATAGAACTGCTCCGCAGTGAATCTGCAGTTCAATGCCATCAGACCAAAATGAAACGTAAACTAGATTTAATTCTGCTTTATTTAATTTTATTTGCTGTATTTAAGATATGTAAAGTGAGAAATAAGTAATATGTTCTAAAAGAAAAAGGTACATCCAATGTTTTTGTATTTTTGCTTATAAAAGAACATTTAGTCCTGAGATAATAGACACAATATACACGTGCTTGCCGTGTTGTGCCAAATTTGACAGCTACGCTGGATGCCCGATACCACAATAAGGGGTGCGCAACGGCTACACCAAAATCAATTTTTAAAGCAGAATGTTGCTTGTATTGTGGCACTGACCTTCGACTGTAAGATATTTTCAATTCAAACTTCTAAATCCGCTTCAGACACTTTGATTCTTGTCTCGTCTGCACGAGATAATGTCAGCGCAAGGCGGGAAAGGCAGCTCCAGGCGGCTAAACCTGTGACGTACGAGACTTATGACTTCCAAATATGGATCCAGGCGGACACAGCTGTGACGCATGACTTCCAAATATGGTTGCGCCCCAGGCAAAATTTTAAAGAAGAACGCCCTCAGATTGCACCCTGAGCTTCAGAGATAACTTGACACTAACCTCTTCACTGTAGTCTATCTTCATCGTGTCAAGTTACCTCTGACCATATTCGATTGCCTGCGCCGCCTGCCAATCAAAATTAAAGCCCGCACTCAATGACTCATTGAACGATCTAGCCAATGAACGCGAACGAGTCAAAGCGCGCTTTGTTCAAATCCGGACCAATCAAAGATAAGGCTGAATATCAGGGACTTGCCGTAACCTGTGGACAGCACGCCCAAAATACACCATCCCTCAGTAGATAATGATGCAGGGCCTCAAACTGCTCTGGTTTCAATTCCGTTATACTCATATTTTGTAAAGAATCAAGAGATAACTTAACCCATTCTTTTACGTAGGCACTCGTAGGAGACGCCATGCTTTCTTTGTGCACGGTTATGCACTCGGAACTACTCGGATGTCTCCGCACTCGACAATTACTTTGTTGTTAGTATCGCTTGCGGAATCAGCCGAGGATTACCGATTGACGGTTATGCAGACGCAACAAAATACAATTTTCTCATTTGACATAATTCTGGACTTTCAACCAATCAGCGTTTTCACCAATCTTTGGTGAAAATGTTTGAAACATGGATTCGATTGGCTTATATAAACTAGGTCAAACTATTTTCGTCAGAGGTAACTTGACACGATGAAGATAGACTACAGTGAAGAGGTTAGTGTCAAGTTATCTTTGAAGCTCAGGGTGTCAGATTGTGGCTGTTCGTCAGAGCTAGTGAAAGTGACTCCAAGGTATATTAAATATTAAACAAACTAACTTTCACGTTGCTCTGGCACTCAGGGTAGTCCCGGCCCACCCTCTGACAAAACCATCGATCTTCTGTGATATGGTCAAACATTCGCCATAGAAATCTTGGAAGTGTATTTGCCTTTTTTACATTTCACTTTTACTCATAGTTCAATTACGGCCGTTATCGACATCAACAAATATATCACGTTATCACAGCTACCGCAATGTCGCTGTAATAGGGTCATGAATATTTGAGTACTTTTTGTCAACGCTCACTATAAAAGCGGGTGCACACCACTTCTGGGTGCGGTCAGGTTGTTCTCTTCACGATGTAATAAGGAAAAACGCGTAGAACACTTTGGATATGTACATATTTAGTTGTTTATTTTTTCGATATGAAAGATTTGGTAAACCGTCGTCACCTATTCGTAGTTCATTAGTAGGGTGATATTAGTATAAAGTCACATATATATATATATATATATATATATATATATATATATATATATATATATATATATATAGTCGACATGTACGTTTTCCTTTTAGACAATTGCTTTACTGGCCGCCCCGTTACTGTGTACATAATCTTTAAGTTGCCGAATGTTGTGTAAGTATTATAGCTATATATTTAATTTCATAGAAACATTGCATCAAGTACCACACGATGAGATGACACTGAAATGACCGCACTATTGGCAAATGACAACAAAGATGCAAAGGTGATTACGAAACAACGTGCTACATATGTTACAGCGCCTCTGGTGGCCGATGTAAAAGTTCACGTCACCTACTTAATAGGTGCATTTTCCAAAATCTTTAACTAATGGCTCAATCACATTTGTATTTTTCATGATCTATTGTATTATACTATTGTATAATACATACAGGACATATTAGCATATAACGCATGTTATATATCTCACAGGAATACGCAAAATATCGCGAGCTTCGTGAAACAGCACTCATAACTAACGAGAGGCTAAAACCCGATCGCGATCTAATGACAGAAAGGCCCCGTATCTCGAAAGCATCGTGCATTTCGATCGTGCACAAGCGTCTCGATTCCATAACTCGCCCATACTCGTTCCATATAATACATTGTAGCCTCTATTTGATATAACGATTCGCAATACGCGATGCTTTCGATATACGGGGCCCTGGTCTTTTTTTATGGTCGCACCGGTACATGTACTGTACGGCAACGAAATTATGGCACTAGAGGACCAAAAAAGTCAGAGTACTTGCTATTGGGATCCTCACTGAACAAAAAATCCGCATGCGCTTGTGCATATTCCTCCAATGAAATAAAGCCATCTTTGTTTTCGTCTAGAACATCAAAGACATCCTTCGAATATTCGGCTGGGACGTTCATACCGTAGTAAAAGGCGGCAAATTCCCTCTGTGATATTCGGCCATCTCCATCGCTATCCATGTTGTCGAATCCCGTCAGTAAAATTTGAGGATAAATTTCCAGTCGGAAGTTATTTTGATTACATTGTAACATGGCTTTCTCTCTGTGCTCTTCCTCTGATATCATGCCGGTTTTACTGTTAGTAGCCCAAGCTTTCCAGACTTCACGGCGTATTTCCAAAACTGGTTCTGTTTCCTCGTCTAAAACGATAAGAGATGTATGTTAGGTTAATGATGTTAGAGCAGCAATAACGTCACCAAAATCGGTTTCACATATACTATTACAGTGTATGTACTTCACAAATTAAGTCAATGATCCTTTTCGGTTCCTTCATTTTTCTTCCATACCAAGGTACCACCCATGCAAATCAAACATATATCGGTATGCTCTTATATAGGACGTTAGTTTCTGGAGCATGGAAATGAAAACGGTAATATTTAATTATCTGCAATTAATTTGCTTCGTCTTTGGATTAACGGGAGATGCGGGGGGTCATCAACTGGGTATTGGAGCCACAGGTACAACTGCTGAGCTCCACCAACGGTAAATCGTGCTGATCACCTTTGACTTCTCTGCTTCAATACAATGCACAATGAGCGGAGAACTACACTACACCTTTGACGTCAAAACCAGGTTGATACCCGCCCCCACCCCCACCCCCAATTCTGTCGTCAGCCCCTAAAGTGAACAAAATGAGCAGAATTTAAGCGAGAGGTATTAAAAATAGGGGATAATGAAATCCAAAGTGGACCTTTAGTTGAACCCATTTTTGATCCCCTTCTTAGGAGATATGCCCCGAAATACATCTTAAAACACAGTGTTACCATTGAGACCTAAATACCGCGCAGCTCGTCTAGCAGCCATCAGAAAGTCTTCCTCTGTAATGTATCCGTCGCCATTGACGTCTAAGCGCTTGAATACAGTGCGCATCTTTCTCTTCCAATGGTCTGATCCAGTTACCAGTGGGTAATCCATCGGCATCTGAAAGGTTTTCAAGGCAAGGTGAAACCAGGACCAGTTATAGGTGGTGGAAATAAATGTATACCCAGACTTCTTTAACACAAACATTTACGGCAGTTAAAAGTATTGTGCTTAGGGAGCGTAACAAACCGTGCTTGTACTTGGTAAGTACGGTCAGTACAAAAATCCATGTGTATTTGGGTTCATGTGTGGCGTTTGTGCGTGGGTGCGTGTACTTGCACTCATGTTTGTGTGCATGTGTACTCATGTGCGTGTAATTGTGTATGTATGTGTGTGTGTTTGTATGTGTGTATGTGTGTGTGTGTGTGTGTGTGTGTGTGTGCATTTGTTGATGGAAGACAAATGTGTCAGGTGCCACCACTCATTGATAAAACAAAAATCACAGTTATGTATTTCAGGTATAAAAACATTTCCAGCTTAAGTAGACGCTGAGGATCCCAAAGTTCTGAGGTAAGAGTTCCGGCACATTTGGTTTACAACAACCTAACTCTTCCTTATTCCTTTGCCAGGGCTAGAACAAAGTACTAAGAGGGAAACAAGGCAACTCACTGCCGTGGTTGTTTTTAATGCCTCACTAGATTCAACAATATACACGCTCATGTCCGCCAAATTTATTTTAACAATTATAAATGAATAACTCGTTATCCATACAGCTTAAAGAAAAGGAATTGCTTTGGTGGAGTACTTACTTTTTTCAAACGCAAAGTTCGGTTCGTCAGTCCCCGTACAGGAAGGATACAGGCTTCGTTACTTGCAGCCAAAGCAGGTTGGTAAGGGGTCATAAATATCCGAGTGGTTTTGATACTGGTCAATGTCTGCCTTAATTGTATACATGTAGTTTTCGCTAGTCCACGACATGCTTGAACAACTTTGGCTATTTTCAACATCGTCTTTTCCAGTCAGACTTCAGATTTACTATCAGCTTTTCTTTAGCCTAGAATGCTACATATACCGGGTAACATGGACAGTTTCCTCTTTTTTTCATTCTTCTTTGCAAACTGCAACATGGCGCACGTGACCCGACTATCAAAGTTAAAGGAACTCCTGAACCATGTTGAACCTTTAGCCCAAAAGTGGATGACAGTAAAAAATGCACCCATTTTTCTTACAACAAGGTACCAGTATGTAACAAAATAGCAACATCTTCACCAGATACATACCTGAACACATTTCATTGCGATGTCAAATTTAAAATGAGACTTGCCATTTAAAAAGTACCGAAATGTCCTTTTAACGTTTAGATAACGCATGCACAGTTTCCGCTGAGACAGGGCGCACGTGACACGACTATCAAAGTAAAAACCAACCCCTGAACCATGGTGAACGTAACCCAAAATGAGTTTTAGAATGCACTTCGAATGTTTTGAGCATGAGCAAAACATTCGGGCCGGCCACAAGAATGGGTGAAAATATTTGGAATCAGGCCTACCCAACTACTAGACTCGGCACCGAATGATCCTGCATTCACTGGAAGATCACTACCCGTTTTCAAGGTCTGTGACTTGGCAGAAAAGGGCACCGTCACATGAGGATAATTTGCATGTCAATGCAGCGATAGGCCGGTTAATAAACGTGTTTTTTTAATTATTTTTTTTTATGTAGAAAACCTGTAGGCCCGCCCCTATTTGCTTCCACATTATGTTTATTCTTATATTTTATATTTAAAATAACGTTTTCAAATATTTTAGACTGTGTAAAATGAACTTTACTTGAATATTGAATTCTATTTTTGCAATAGAGATATTTGAAAAGAAACGTCAGCGATTTAATGTTTCAAGGCAATTACAAGAAATAATTGTGACCACAGCGGTAAAACAATGCTTAATAAAACATACGTCTTTTGGTCTTACTTCATTTTATTTAATATGTAGCATTAAAACTGGTAATAGCGAATTGTGCTTACAGTGTCAACAAAATTAGTAAAAACTTGGGTACCTAAATGTAAATTTTTACGTATTGAATGTTTGTGTCTCGTGCAAGTATCCCATGTGTTAAAATGAAGAAAAGAATTTGAACATACGGGTAGTGAGATTTTATAACCCACTCGCATTATGTGGTATTTTAAGGCAAAGCAAAATAGTTTGTGTGAACAATGTTTTCTTATCTAACATTTGCATGGCGGGTGAATGCAAAAAATCACTTTTTTATCTTTTTTACAAAACATATTTACTGTTATCCCGAAAGTCCACCCTTTTTGTATGGGAAACAGATGTCGTTTGCAGAATTGGATCTATAACCAACGGTAAAACATGCAATAACCAGTCTTATAACATGCAGTACCCACATTTTGTTGAAGACTAAAACAGATGTCATGAACAATGACGTTTCTATCCAACATTAAGATGAATGATGAATGTAAACAATCACTTTTCCTTTTTATTAGACATACAGTTTTAAAGGGACAAAAAATATTAGTATGGGATCTATATTTCACAATAAAACATTGTGAACAACTCATAGAAATATAATATATTATGTTGTACTACGAAAACGGCAGTTATAGCTATTATTCTGATATCTGAGCTTGTTTTTAGACCACGTGACCTCCATTGATGGCTTTACTCTGTTATAATTTCTTAAGAAAATATAACAAAACAATTTTAGAAAAAAACAGGGACTAACTTTGAATATAAAAATTGATCCATTAACCATTGGTAAGTTTTGGAAAATTGTTGTTTACTTCAGGAAAATTCATTTTTGGTCAGAACGTTTTTATCCCTTTAAGTGTACGTGCTAGCCAGTGTGTATGGATTGAACAAAAAAGCGAATAGCGCACTTATACATTAAAGATTAAAGAAAATTAATCATTTCGATTTACTTTGCGGTTCGAAATGACTCCGTGCATTATTCAGACGTCGTTGATCGACGCACGAATAATGGAAAAATAGCGCAATACATGTTATGACGACGTCTGGTGTTGATCGGATATAGCGTGTTGTTCAACTTTGTAACATGCAAGTATATGCATTGAATTAACAACCATTATACAATGATTGTGTATCGATTATTGCTGATAATTGTCAAAATATGTGATGTGTTATATTAAATGAACAGTAATAATGGCTTATGAATATTGAACAGAACCCAGAAGTAAACCCCCTCTGCTGTTCAACCAGCGTTAAAAGGGTGGGTAGGGGTGGGGTAGTTTAATTACACCAGACAGACAAATCTGTTATTTTCCACGTGAATTCACTGCAATGCGTTGAGGTTCACGTTGACCACTGCCAGTTTGCCTACACCACAGTAGCCAAAACACACCTTTTACCATGGCTTATTTGGCGTGCGTCCTGTCAGCTAATTGGGAGGATAATTTTTATCAGCTGTTCCTCAATTACCTCTGACAACGCTACACCTGCTTTCATCTGAGAACAGAATCATTGCCCAGATTTTGGTTGGTGTGCATTTTCGGACTTAACGTAGACGGTTCCTGGAGGTGATCACTGACCTTCTAACACCAAAATGCATCATTCTTACTTAGGAGGCCCATATCAAAATATAATTGGTTTTAAGGTATTTCAGTGATGACGCGAGGTAGATCAATGTTCTACTACTCACATCCCTATAATTAACAAGTTCGGTTATCTTGCACTTCTGTTACAGTGTCATTAATATCGGTACCATTGTAGCAATGTGTATAATTGCGGTAGGGGTGACACTGTTTTTGCTTCCGTCGTCGATGATCAGCACAGGAATTAATGAAATAACCCTTCGTGAGATAGCGAGATATTTTGAAACAATTACACGTGTCATTAATGTGATAAAACGCCATAGCGAATCGTTAATTTTTATGACAAGTTTGAACTCACTTTTCAATGATTATAAAACCATTTACGAGACTTAACATTGGTGCCAAATAGAAATATCAATCATACAGATTCATTTTGCAAAATGTTTGTTTCTGAAAAAGATATTTAAAATTGAAAAAATAATTTTAAAAGGCAGTAACCATCAATCTGTTCTTCTGTATGTTTGACTGTCTTTGTGTGTGTCTGTCATTATGGCGCACCGACTTTTCAGTTTACTGAAGCAGCAATTGCATTTTCGCTAACGATCAAAATTAATAAAACATGGTATTACATATTAAAATCTATTTCACTTTTGGAGTGAACAGACATCAAGTTTATTTTTCTCTGATTTGTAATACCTATGCTCAAATTCGCGCTTTATGTTGCCCGTGGCAACAAAGTGGTAGACGTGGAATTACCGTATTTTCCCATAAAAATCTGCCCCCTCCACACTGTTATCTATTACCCAGGCTAACTCCTTTATTATCATTTCACTTTTGCTTATAGCGCCGTCAGTGTTGGTATCTACCTCAGAGAAAAGAGTCGAGGGAAATGGGGCACGGAAAATCTTCAGAATATTGGCATACTCTGTCTTGTTCAGATAGTCATTCCCATCTGCATCCATCAGCTCGAACAACGTAAGAGGCCATATCATTTCCATAACCAAGTGTTGCATATCAACCATTTTCGCTCTGGTTTTATCTTCGATTGAAATAAAGTCACCTGCTGAAATGCTTTCTAAATGTTCGCCGTTCATAAAACTATTCCACCATTTGTCCCAATTTTCCTTCAAGAGCGCTTTCATTTTCTCTTCCTTCTCGGTGGACTTCGTTATTGCTCCAAATCTGCATGCCGTCATATTAACGTATTCGTATTCATCCATCTTTCCATCGCCGTTTACATCCATGCGGTCAATGAATGTTGCCCATTTGTTTGCCCACAAATCAAGTGACGGATTGTCTTCGTTAAGCTAAAATGACCAAACACAATGTGTCAGAACTCTCTGTAATAGTAACTTATTTAGTAAAATTAAATGTAGGTTTATGTACTGTGTAAAAAACAAAAAAAGCATACATTCTTTCAGATATCATAATCACCCTGCCAAATTCTATCAAATTTTAAGACGGAACGTCTTTCATGACACTGACATTACCATGTATCGGACAACATTAACATTATTAAATTGATATATGTACGGGTACCCAAACGAGACGTCTTTTCATATCACAGTCAAGTAAGTTATGTGATAATCTATACCTTTTCACCTCGTATAGCCAGAGTGGAAACTCTATCACTCATCAACGTGGCAGAAAAACATATTGTCAATAGACTGAAGACCATAATGAGTGGGTGTCTCTTACAAGTGTGATCTGAAGTCGCCTGGAATAGTAATAACATGTAAACTTACATATAAAGTCAAATATTTGCTACTTAACCCGGCCAAACACCATCATATAATTTTAAGTGCAGCTAAAATACTTCAGGAGTAACTACAGGCATCACCATGGCAACGGGCGCTCTCAAAGTTCCTGTCTTTTGTTACAACATTACCATAATGGTCTGAGATCGTAACAACCATTTTGGGTGCTCACAATAAGCTATGGAACCACCCAAGATGACAGAAGTGCTCATTGCAGAGTATAATCAAACTTCTAAGAATCTGGACCAACCCCGCGAAGCTTCTCTACAAAATATCCCTCTGAACAGATTTGTAATTCTTGTTGAATGTATAACGCGCGTTACCTCAACTAAAGGACATTTGCTGCCTCAATGGAAACCAATGCGGAACAACAGATTGAGGGGTGCTTGTGTAATGTTAGTAACTGACAGCCATGAGTGAATAAGGAACGGGGAATGTTTTGTAGAGTAACTTAGTTGAATGACATGCCTTTATGATAGTCATATAACTGCGTCTAATGTAAACATAGATAAGGTGGCTGGTGACTGCATGAGGTAGAGATAGAAACGGAAAGGGAGAGGCGCGGGAACCAACTGGAAATTAAGTAGTTAAATAAGAATATGAAAAAGTATTACAGAGTTTCATTTACTACTTCGTGTAACAGCAAAATATGAAGACAACAGCTTCGTCACACTTGTTCTAAATCTATTTGTTTTTATTATTGATTTATTTATTCATTGCATGGATATCTTCACCGGTATTTTGCTTCCTGGGCCACATGTCATGTTACATATGGTGTATGGAATAAAAAAAACAACAGTATAGACAACGTAAAACGGTTTCAAGTTGTCGTGTAATCCTTCTGCTTTTATATCGTACATGTACATGATGCAATCGACCAAGCAAATACAAATTGTTTCCAAATTTCGGAGCAGAACGTGGAAACCTAGGAATCGATGTTATTCAATAAGTCGTTTCGTACATCTCCTCCAGGCGTTTTGTTGACAAACAAAGAAATGAATAAATAAATAAATAAATGGTTTTTAAAGGCAGCGCTACCATAATCAAGCGTCTCACCTATATGTAGTGGAGTTGAGCAGATACCATTTACAACGAATGCTTACCCGCACTGTACATGTTGAACAGGTGTGGTAAACAAAACGCCTCTTTTGTGGCATCTACATGGAAACTAATGGAAGGAAAAATTAGATTTCAGATAGCTTTGTGACTTTTAACCATCTTCCCATCATCTCAACTTGAATGAGGGCCTTATTTATGTGTCTGAGTTTATGGCCTTGTTTTCAATATACCCTGTACGTAGTTTAATTCACCTATACTATACATTCACTTTACCTGCACTTCACTTATGTCTTCCCCGGCCTATTGAGACATTTTTAAGAAACTGGTCTTTAAGATATCCATACCTTATCCTTTTATATGGATCAAGTGCACTATATGTATTCAGGCCCGTAGCCAGGGGGGATTCAGGGGGTTCGAAAGAACCGCCCCTTTTGCTGGGAAAAGGTCCACTTTGAGTAAAATTTGACCTAGGTACATAGAGTTTTTAAGGGAAAGGTCCACTTTTTCAGAAAAAGAACCCCCCTTTTGAAATTGCTGGCTACGGGCCTGGTATTAAACAAGAAAAAGAAATTACGTGGTCATTATTGCAGTTTGTTTTGCAATAAAATACGTCTTGCAATCATCAATGGTAATAATTGAGATTTTATTGGGTTGAAATACGTGATGCAATGAGTAGAATTGTTTGGCCGCCATCCCAAGCAGAGTCAGCTCCGAGAACAAAGAGAGGATCAAGATGCCATAATGAATATCACGCGTGTAATTACCCGCGTGAATAACCATGGGGATATAGCAATTTATGCACGAAATTTGACTGCCAAACCCCAAAACCACAGCATGTTACTGGAGGAAATGTGGGGGCAAGGCCCATTTTATGCAAGCTTTAATTCTCATTTGAGGCACTGTCAGGAGGGGAGAGATAAAATCTCAGTAATCCAAAGCCTGAATTAGTCGTAAATCTTATCAGGGGGTTAGCTGACCTTAGATCGGTTATTGTCCAGTCCTGAAACACACATCTACACACTACATTGAAAAATTAATTGGATTGCATTGAATCTTGTCATGAAAATTCCAAGAAAGGTCCAAGAGAATAGATTCACAAACTATCAGAATGATGTAAGAATTTAATAATTTACTCAAACACGCTGTTAGCACTATACATTCACAGAAAACATACGTTTACCTGTCTTTGCACCACTAACAATAAAATGTGAATTTTACACTAAGCAATTATTGATTTAACTTCGAGAAAAAAGAGAAAATGGAGTACATCAAGAATTAAATGACGTTGTGCGGCACACATATCCCGTATGGTGCGTTGTAAAAAATTGAATGAATAGCATTGTTAATTAGACCACTGCAGAAATAACAGACATGTGCCTGGAGTCAGCAATGCAACATTCACAAACACAAGGCTGGAGTAACTTAGCAGTGATATTACAACATGTTTCATAATGTTCAATATAGACTCTTCATTTAAATGATCGTGCTTGTTAATATGCATATGATATAGACATAATTTAGACTACGCCTGTCCATAATCTATAGCAACAGGGAAATTAAAAAATATATATATTTACCCTATGGTTGCGTCCTCAGGTTTTCTCCCTACTAGACACAGTCAATGAACACGAGAATATGTGAAATGTTGAGCAACATATGTATGGCCGAGGAAGTAGAATCGTCACATGAGGGTCATTAGCATAATAAAGGCATCAGGTGTCTGTATGTAATCGCGGTCTGAATTCACTCACAAAACATCATTGCATAAACCGTGTGTCTCTGGTTGTTAGATGCAGATATTACCCCCTGTATTTTATCAAGTTTTTTTTCTTTTGTTTTCCAAATTAACTTTATAAACACTATACACAATATAACATTGGTCTCAGTGAAATTGGTAGGAATGGAACTTTATTTGAACAAAAAAAAAGAAAAAAAACTACAATACAAAATTTGTCATATATTGTACGATAACCTTTTGATATAAAAATGACAAGTCTTCTCCATGATTCTGGATGTTAATTAGTTGGAAAATAAAATGTCGATATAAATTAAAATGTAAAAAAGTATAGATGATTATCTCTTTATTATCCTATATTTCGAATGTTTTATTATTATTATTATTATTATTATTATTATTATTATTATTATTATTATTACTTAAATATAAGCGAAATCTTATCCTACAGGAATTAGTATTAACTCAACCGCAGTGTTACTGGCACACCTAACACAGGCAGAGCTGGGTGGTTATAATCTGTTTGCTTGAAGACTTCAGACAAGTGGAGACATTATTTCTTGACAACAGAGGTACAAGTACGGCAAAACAAAACACCCATGTCTATTAAATGTGACCTTAAATTTCAGTTAACCCAAGGAGGCTTGGGTTGAATTTATTGATCGCCCTGTCATTTTTTTCTCTTTCACATAGAGTCCACTTAAAATAATCTGTGAAACGAGTAAAAATATGACCATTCAATAAAGCACAGATGTCGACTTTCGGCCAATTTAGTGTGCAGCAAAACCAAATATATCTCAGTTGCGACGTGAGTTAAGATGTTGGGGTTCATTTCGAAATTAAACCATTGCATGCTGGCTTACTAAAATTTGTGTCTGGAATAATGGTCTTAAGGACATCATAATTTACAGTGACCCATCACTTGCTACGAATTCATTGACATTTCTTATCCTTGCCTCATACCAATGTTTAGCATTTAAAAATATTTAAAGGGAAATTTACTGTACTTCCGCACCTTAACTATTTCAAAAGATTTCCCTATGTCTATTTTTTTTTAATCGTTCATTATTTAAGCTGATTTAATTAACTTTTCGACACATTTATTTGATCTTTGTACTCTGCTTATATCCATTTATTATCATTATTTAATTGCGTCAATGTTGTAATCCGCACCTCCATCACTTACCTGTCTGTTTCAGTGTTACTGAATACTTCACTAGCGTCATGCTGTAATCCACGTCTACATCATTTACTTGTCTGTATCATTGTTATTGAAAACTTCACTAGCGTCAATGCTGTAATCCACGCCTGCACCAGCGGACCTCTTGGTTGTTCGGTAGCAAATACAGCGACCGCTTGATTTTGATCAAATAGAGTCATTACAAATAAACAGAGCGTGGATTACAAGTAAACAACACCCACTACTTTTAAACGACTAATATCTGCCAATAATACATGTAGCTTTTAAACCGCGCCTTCTTCAATTGTTTGACTGTACATCTTAACAGTTTGTAAAAACTGTAAAAGTCCATTAATTACGTAATAATGTGCACTCATTACATAGTCATCACTTTCACACCTATGTATGGATGTATATATGGGAAAGCAATCGCATATTTATTCAAATGGGACTTCCAAGGGATGTTTATAGCACATAAAGAAAGCAGATATATCCGCTCAAATATTATTTTCTTATGCCCTATGGCATTTCTCTAAACTATACTACTCCAACATTATATATATATATATATTTTTTTTTGGGGGGGGGGATGTGTAGCGAAAATAATTAAGATATTATAATTTGGTGACCATTTGGCTGTGCATTGTGCCAATCATTTGACCTTTTTCTTTTGCTCGAGCAATCGACAATCTAGCTATCGGTTCAACTGACCAAAGTCACTCTGAGCTCTTATACTAAGTTCTACTCCTTATATACTCATACACACAAAATACGTTACAGTGAATCATTAACAAAATTGAGATATTGAAGCCAGTTAACAGAATTAAGACATATTACTAAGGACCCAATAATTAAACTCGGACTACTTTAAACTTAAACTTGGAGATGTAAATAAAGTTGTTGAATCCTCTTAAAAATTAAAGCATCCTTTATAGCTTGGTTACTGTTCTTTTCAATGAATAAAATGCATAACAGATTCACGTTGTATCATTATATCGGAGACATCTGAACAATCTTTACCAAATGTTGATTTGATTTGATATAAATGTGCAAGTTTCTAAAATAAAATATTGAAAAATGTTTATGGTGTTTCTTACTGATATTCTGTGTGTGCTATTTTTTCATTCATTTGATAATTTTCTGTATGTGTTCTGCCAGCTGTACTACATGGCTAAAATACAGTAATAAAATTTTGCTACTCCATGATTTCAAATATGGCATACATGATTGAGATTTAATTTAAAAAAAGAACTGGCACAAATAAATCCATAATCACTGGGTTAAATATTAGTTGTCAGTCTACTGCAATAGTGGTACTGGAGAAAAATGTTTTTTTGATTTGCTTTTTTGAGATTTTCCGGAAATTCGCAAGAACAGTTCTGGAGAGTTTGCGGCAAATTTGCAAGAATGATTTTTTAAGGGTTTGCAGAGCATTCGTAAGAACAATTCTGGAGGGTTTGCAGCAAATTTGCAAGAACTTCTAATGAATTTGCAGAAAATTCGCAGGAACAGTTCTGGAGAGTTTGCAGCAAATTCGCAAGAACAGTAGTGGAGAGTTTGCAGCAAATTCGCATGAATGGTTCTTGAGAGTTTGCAGCAAATTTGCAAGAAACCTATGACAGATTCCTTTTTGTCATGCTGATTAAGTTTGTGGGGAGTTTGCAGCAAATTTGCAGCAACTGTTTGCAAGAAGCCTTAAATTTTGCTAAGGGTCATCAAATATATATGGCTCTCAATAATAACTTACAACTTTTTAAGTCATCACTTTCAAAGAAGTTGTTTAATCAACACCATAACAGTTCAGATTCATTTCCAAAAGTTAATTGTTAGTAGTGCTATTAAAAGCGTTATAAGTTGAAAAAAACTTCTTTCTTACAAGAAAAATCCGGAAACTGTCACTTTTGAGCAACCGGATCTGCACCCTCCTTCACATTTGCACATCATTCTATCACAAATTTCTACTCCAGTTATACCATGTCTGAAGCAAAATGAGAACTTATTCTCCAAGGAAGAATATCGAAAGAAAACTACATAAAAATTCAATTTGAAGAAATAATCTTTACTTCCAAATACTATAACGGTTTATTCCTAGTGTTAATGGAGTGAATGGCTATATTTAAAATATAGTCATTCACTCCAGAATATATATGGTTGATATTGTTACACAAATCTATTTTCTATAGAGTCAAACGAGCATGTTAGCAGCCGCACGTGTATTATAACGTCAAAGGTGAAACCAAACGTTATCTCATTGCAAAACAAAATGCAAATAAAAGCATCTAAAGTCATATAACTGGGAACGTTCAGAGCAGGCCTATCAATGAATGCGATCCAAGTTGTTTTGATTCAGTAGCTTTTCCGGTATGACAGCACGTCATACCACCTGTTAACCGTGTTCGGTCAAAAAAACGATATGTCCTCGGTGGAATTATTTGCCGCTTATGTTTTAATCAAAATTGCCATCGCTGTAATCGCACCGGTAAATAAACACTTGGCTGTTTTTACTCTCTCCTCTTAGGGTCTTGCTAAAAGTAAAACACGCCTGTTGTGAACCACCTCTGATCCCACTGTGCACTTTAATGTCATGGGTAAAGGCTAAATAAATCTTGGCATAAAACAAACTCCGTGCTCCGTGTTGCGTGCTCAAACACGACTTCCTGTACATCATGCACTGTTCATGCCGGGGACTGGGGTTGCGTGGGATGAAATGCGGCACCCGGATTATCGATTGGGATAGCAGATCTACACATGTACATCCAATCTGGCGCTCTCCGTGAGAAGGTTCAAAGTTTCCAACTGATCACTTCATGTCAACAAAGCTGTCGTGGCTCCGAGGTAACTATCAGGGCTCTCGTGGGACTTAGCAAATTACCTTTTGCATAAAAATGCGCTCTACTTTTGAAAGTTTACATCTGAGTCGACAATTATATTTTCTTTCTCTTCACTTAAATGTCTTATGTTGGTGAAAAAGATCTTCTACTTAAATTGAGCTATAGCTAACTCCGTATGTACTGCATTTCGTCAAAATGTGCTGTCTTCTCGTTGGGATATCAGATAATATTATCAGTGAGAAACATTTTTATTTTACTTTTTATTTTTTTATATTTTTAAGACAAGTCGTGTCGCCTCTGCTCCTTTTAACACATACGCACATTTTGTCTTTTCATGCCTCTCCTTTCCTATATCGAGCCCTTGATTCTCAAGCCTGTACATGTGTTCATACAGTACCCGGGGCAAGTTCGCAGTCGACATTTGATAAAGTAAAGACTACTCAATACTGTAACCGCCGAGTTGTGAACAGCCGTCGACCTCCTCGTGCTCTATAACGTCAAAGGTGAAACCAAACGTTATCTCATTGCAAAACAAAATGCAAATAAAAGCATCTGAAGTCAACTGACTAAGATCGTTCAGAGCAGGTCTATCAATGAATGCGATCCAAGTTGTTTTGATTCAGTAGCTTTTCCGGTATGACAGCACGTCATACCACCTATTAATCGTGTTCGGTCGAAAAACGATATCTCCTCGGCGGAATTATTTGCCAAATATGCTGCTGAAATCAAAATTGCCATCGCTGCAATCGCACCGGTACAAAAGACCAAGGACCCCGTTTCACGTGAGGTCCAAACATTTTGGGGTAGGTTTGAATCTACTTTAATATTCCACATGATAGACTGTGCGGTACCATTAACCGTGTTCATATGAGTTAATATATGGTCCCCTTGTAAGGGGAAATAATAGTTTTCTTAAAACTCAAAGAGATCGGAGTCCCTCCCACTTATAGGTGGGTCTAGACACTTTTTTTTTTCTGGCGGTCTCTCAAATTCCTACTCAGATCAGGATCAGGCGGTATGACCTGCTCTGCCCCCTCCCCCTCCACCGCACCCCCCACCCCCGCCCAGAATCTGCTTTTGGTTCCGCTCCCTTAAACAGTAAGAGAGAAAAAATCCTCAGAAATTCTACCAGCTGTCCTTCCGCCAAATAACTTTCCAGTTTTTCTCGTGTCCATTGATGAAATATCCACGTTAATTATTGCTCATTTGTGTTCTTAAGTCTTTATTAATTTTGTTTATTTAATC
Organism: Lingula anatina; assembly: GCF_001039355.2. The sequence goes on along the minus strand of NW_019775014.1, from coordinate 362,493 downwards.
ATTTATTGATTTATTGTGGCGTGACCTAGGGACGCATCTTTCACTTAAGGTCATTGCCAAACCACAATTTTTTTAACTTACTTACATCTGCTTCTCTTAATTCTCTCGTCATATTTGTTCTGGTTATAAATGTGCACTCTTTTAAAAGATAATCAATGGCGCTACACAGTCAATAACAACCACCTTTTAAAATATTTTTCTTTCCCACTTTTACGTTTAACTGCAGTCAGATGTGTTAAACAAATTCAAAGTCCACAAGGGTAATAACTGTGTTGAAGTATCTTAAGTTGCAAACCGTCCATTTTTTGTCTTATATATGGCTCGCAAAGGATTTCCATATACATTTATAATTGTATCATTTAACTATATCACTGCATAAAGATAGGACTCTCAAAGGGCCGGACTTACATTACTATCATACACGCACATGTCCGCCGAATGAATACGAATTTATGATAACTATTAACAACTCGTTTTTTATGCAGCTTAAAAAAGGTATTGCTTTGGTGGAGTACTTTCAAACGCAAAGTTCGGTTCGTCAGGAAGGATACATGTTTCGTTACTTCCAGCCAAACTAGATTGGAAAGGGGTCATGAATGTTCGAGTGGTTTTGATACTTGTCCATCTCTGGCTTGATTTAATAATTCTCGCTAGTCCACGACATGGTTGGACAATCTTCGTTATTTTCAACATTGTGCAATCAGACTTGAAACTTACAAAGTACCAGCTTTTCTTTAAATGATCTCCAAGAATGCTACATATAACATGTACAGTTTCCTCTTTTTTTCATCCTTATTTACAAACTGCAACAGGGAGCACGTGACCCGACTGTCAAAGTCAAAGGAACCCCTGAACCATGTTAAACGTTTAGCCCAAAAGTGGATGACGCAAAATTGCAGCCTTTTTTCTTACAACAAGGTACCAATATGTAACACAATAGCAACATCTTCACCAGATGCAAACCTGAACATATTTCTTTGCGATCTCAGATTTAAAGAAAGCTTTGGGTCGATTTAACTGTTTATTTATTTTTTTTCTCATTTATTACAAGCGCAATAAAACATCAGTGGCATTGCTCGCCTAAAGGTGCCTCAATTACATTTGGATATAACTCTCCTTTAAACGTCAATGTAAATCAAGCATGGCTTCATCATTACTGACTGCAAACCAGATCTCCACTCTTGTCAATATTTTGTTGTATTTTACTGACCAATGGACTTTTAGAAAATAACTGTACATGTAAATATATGTACTGTATCTTCAGTCAAGAGAATGCATACAGTGTATGTATACGCCCATCTGTCATGTTCGCATATATACATGTAGTACAAATTTACGGCTGTTTCACGATCAGGGTAAACAATTAATTGTAGTTAATGTTACAATTGTCTGATAAATTAAGAATTTATTATTGGAGATTGCTGATAGACTTATATCAAAGACATAGTTCATAGGAGCAAAATAAACAAAAGAATTATAATAATAGGATTACAATTTACAAAAAAAATGGCCAATTATGTGTTCAAAAAGTACCTATTTTTAGCTGTTATTGTTGGGGGCATTTGAAATTAAGGCCATAAAGATGATGCACTAGCTCTTTATGTCAATGATTTATGGTGAATATGATATTGGTATATAATTCCCACAACATGTGTCTTCTCTTCTAACAGGTTATTCCAAAGATATGTTCTGAGAAAAAAATATTTTTACCATTTTGCTGAAACGGGCTTTGATACACACTTTACTTATTTTTGTTAATGCAATGAAAAACACATCTGATAAGGCCAGATCTTACTTTGAAATCACCTACCTGATAATAAGATGAATTTACGATGACCTAAATATAATACAGGAGTTGTCCTTTTGGTTAAAGTACTGCTGTTATATCTTTATTTTGATATTTTTTAAAATTTTTAAAATTTTAAAAATAACTGGTAAACAATATGATATTTCAGTTACAAAAGCATCAGTTACTTGAATGTGTAGTGTCCGTACCCCCAGATCATAGTCTAAGAGCCGTTAGTTAATTTGAGCGTAGCACAAAAAGTAATTAATATTGTGTTCTAAAAATTGTGGATGTCATAGTTAAGATGTTATTCTTTTTATCTGTTACAAAATTAAACAAATGCATCAGAGTTCATTTTTCTCTCAATGTGACCCCTATTTTGTACCCCTGATTGTAAAACAGCCGTTAGTTTATAGCAGGTTTCAATATTTAAAAAAAATGAACAACAGAATATATGGACTGTTCCTCTTGTCGTAGGAAAAGCAAATTATTGAACAAGTGGACCCAGAAATTCGTTGTACTTGCTATTTGGATCCTCACCGAACCAAAACTCCACGTGACCTTGTGCATACTCCTCAAATGAAATGAAGCCATCTTTGTTTTCATCTAGAACATCAAAGACATCCTTCGAATATTCGGCTGGGACGTTCATACCGTAGAAAAAGGCGGCAAATTCCCGCTTTGATATGCGTCCATCTCCATCGATATCCATGACATCGAATCCCGTTAATACAATTCGAGGATAGGTTTCTAATCGGAATTTACTTTCGTTAAAGATTGACATTGTAATCTTTATGTGTTCTTCCTCTGAAATCTTGGTTGTTTGACTGTTACTAGACATACCTTTCCAGACCTCACGGCGTATGTTAAGCATGGGCTCGGTTTCCTCGTCTAAAACGATAAGTAATGGTTATCAGATTGAGTGAATTTCTCATTGTTAAAACACAACTTTATCTTCATGCACCAACAAAGACTACTTCACAAGTTAAGAGAAAATCGTTTTTAGACCAATTCCATTAGACGCACATACACACACTACATGCACCAGTGCGAGAGCATTAGTCCGGTGGCTTAAGGAAAAAATCGTGACACGGCGGATAAAAGCACCAAATTTGGCATGTAGTTACCTCTTGACATTCTAAATCAAATTAGAGCCGTAGCCCTCTCAAACAATTAACAGGTTGGTCAAAAAATCCAAAATGGCCGCCAATTTATGGAATTCTATAGAAATATGCACATACCCTTGTTGATTTTTATCAAATAAATTATTTTCTCAGAGTTTTCCACACCCTTATTTCCCATTTTATTCATATATGTCAGATAGCAAATAAGTTCCCTTTGACTTTTTGAAAAAATCCAAGATGGCTGTCATATGCCATAGGAATACTAGTGCACAGCCATAGGAATACTAGTGCACAACTAATACCAGCTAGAAAGATACGTTGTCCACTATCAAATTAAGTGTGTTTCTCAGATTTTTGTTACCCACATAATATGTCTGTGGTGAATAACTACGAAGTGTTCTTGGGCATTTTTTTTTTCCCTAAGCCACTGGACTACATGCATGCATAACCAACTTCAAATGTTATTTTTGGGCGTTACTCCCTGGGCATAGGAAATAAATGACACGCTCATACGTAAGGGACCCCCTACACTAGCATCAGTGACATCAGTACCTCGCTTCTGTCGTCAATCCTTGAAGTTTTCAAAATGCACGGAAAATATCTGTACATGTCTAGTTATTCAACATTATTGTCATCTTTTAAGATACAAATATACAAAAAAATATTATTGTTACACCCCAGAAAGTGAAGTTACACTTTCCAACGTGTGCATTAACGACAGACATAAAGTTAATGAGAGAGAGAGAGAGAGATAAGTTGAAATCCTGTGTAAACAGAACTAGTAAGTAGAGTCCTTTTTATTTTCTTTTTAAAGATATATATCGAACTATATGTTCAATAAAGCAAAGTTGTTTTTTTTTCCTTACCAGTAAGACCCAAGTACTGTGCTGCACGTTGAGCAGCTATTATAAAGTCTTCTTCCGTTATGTATCCGTCGTCGTTGGCATCTAAACCCTTGAATGCAGTGCGGATTTTTCGCTTCCAAATCTCTGACCCAGTCAACGGTGGGTAATCCATCGGCATCTGAAAGGTTTTCCAACTACATGTAATTATCATGAATACGCGAGAAAGTGATGAGACCTGATCAAAGCGATTTTTTTTTTTTTTTGGGGGGGGGGGTTATTAGGTTATTTATGTATCTACAAAAAAAACTTATGCTCTCTTTGAACTTCAGGTGTGATCTTGAATTTTTTCTTTATCTAATATATTTCTTTTTATGTACTTCTATATGATTTATTCCGTATTACCCTATTTATTTGTAAAATTTAAAACTAACCGTTTGATTAATTTATCAATTTATGCATTTACTCATTTACTTATTTCGAGTATATGCCAATAAATACGTCAGCTATTATAAAACATTGATAATAAAGCCCAGCAAAATCGCAGTTTGAAAAGTTGGAAAATTGGTTTTCTTTTATGCATAATAGTAACGACATTAAAATTTTCTGCATTTCGCGAGTATAGCGGAGAGTTATTGTAATCACGGTTTGCGATGAAAAAGAAGGTACGTGGAGATGTTTGGGTTGATGATGGAATGAGTTACAGTTATAAGTAGTAGCTCTATGCATGTCCAATGAAAACTGGCGTGGGAGTTAAGAAAGGGAGGAAACAGGTAATAGTGGTCACTTTCTAGCCTGCTTGCGGAAGGGCGGGATCATTTTCCCAAACAAATTGCATTAAATATTATTTAATTAGTTCATACCCAGTTTTCAGAGTTTTTTTTTTTTTTTTTTTTTTTTTTTTTTGTCCCAGGAATAATATGGGTTTCATTTCTGTTTTTCCTCTGGGCTTACAGAAAACTGTTATAGTATATATACATAAAGTTATAGTAGTTTCGGTAAAAATGTAAATTCAGTCAAATAAATTTATTTGATAAATAAAGAATCGGCGTCTAGCAACACCAGCGGGCTGTCGGCAAAATGTAATTTTGCGTTCGATTTAATTTTGAAGAAAATTTTGCTTTCATCAGTCTTGTAAAATATTCCGTTCCTAGGGAGCGCTCCACACTCCATTACCTGTGCTTAGAGCCAGATCCTAAATAAACTGTGGATCGATCAATTTCCAAGGGGATTCTCGACGAATTACAGCTCTATGTGTTTAGATGTCTGGCTGTTAAACGATAATTAAATATCCCCTAGCAGTTTCAGTAGGCGTGACAGACATGTAAGCCGCCAAAGGACCATTCCAGACCCTATCGCACTAACTGTTGATCGATTCTCGCCAAATTGCAATTAACTTAAGCGGCTTTTGGTTTACAAGAACCGCATCCTTTATGTATAAGCCCTTACAGTCAAGACTAAAGCCAAGAGCAAAGAAGTGACCAATAGAAGTGTTAAGAAACGGAACCACCTGCTCTGCAAGTATCTGCCACCAGTGCTAGATAACTTAAGCGTAATTTTTTCTTTTATATGTTTGTGTATCTGCAAAATGTGTCACGCTTAGGTTAACACAGGTGCAACACATCTGCATGTTCAGCGTAAACCGAATCCCCGAACAATGGTGAACCTCTGACCTGCAACCACTTTTTGGGACCAAAGAACCTGTTTTCTTAAGCGGGAATGTGTAACCTGAATGCAAAATACCCAGGAGCCTGTTTAACCTGAGATCTAAAATTTTTGGGTAAGTTTGAATCTACTTCAATATTCCACATGATGGACTGTGCGGTATCATTAGCCATGTTCATATGAGTAAATATATGGTCAACTTGTAAGGGAAAATAATAGTTTTCTTACACTGATGCTCATAAGTTAAGCAACACCCCGATTTTTTCAGAATTTCTTCTATCATGATCATTATTTCATTTGTTGGTGGGATTATACATATTTCTTTCATATTTTATAAATAACTTATTCAAGTTGAATAATTCGGTTAAAGAAATACACCACACAGCTTACTGTAATAATCAAAATAACTTTATTAACCAAACGGTACTAAAATATGCCAAACCATGTGTCAAAAAAGTATGCTCACACAGCAAAAAGTACGTGCTGATTAAAACAGCTTATTATGAAAAAATAAAGTTCGATCATTTAAGAATTAGTTTTAATAAAAGAAGACTGTAGATAATAGATGATTAATCGTCTATTATGCAATAAATATCGGGTGTGCTTTCCCTGGTTTTGAACAACAGCTTCACATTGTCTCCTGCAACTTGCCACCAAATTCTGCCAATCTTGCTTTGGGAGCCGGTTCCCTTCTTCAGTTACTGCATGCTGGACCTCTCTAATGTTTCTAACTGGAGTTTGTCTCTCATTTACTGCCCTGTCAATCATATCCTAAGCATATTATATTACATTGAGAATTGATAAATATGCAAGCCAATCCAAATGTGGGATACCGCGCTGTTGCAGCGCGTCTTGCACGGACCATGCTTTCTGGATGGGCGCATTGTCCTGCACCAAAATGGGTTTTCTTTCTGGATTTGCTTGAATGTGTGATTGTATGCACCCCAATGGTATTTCTTCTCTGTATTGTTGAGCAGGGCACCTCCCTTGAATGACGTACGGTGGCAATTTTTCATTGTTTGGCTGATATGAACTGGTCCTGGTGGCATAATCGAACCAGATATCTTCATCTCTTGCGTCGGTTAATATTGGTCTACCAGAAAGAGGCTTGTCCAATACATAACGAGTTTGGCGCCATTTTGCTACCAGCTTGGACACTTGACTTGGTGCTGCTTTTTTGTTGCCTTGCAATCTGTCTCTTTGGCACCCCAGCACGATGACTTCCCATTATTTGCCATCTGATTACCTCGTTGAGTCCTCTTCTAACCATTGGTTGGTCCAAAATAACAAATTGTGCCCATGAAACTAGCCAAACTGGAAGCTCCTCATGGCATGGCCAAACTGTGTTTTTCGCAAGTGGCACCCCCATTGCATATTCTATCGTGTCCAACAGTAAATATACTCTAATGTCACGGTCCAGTAAGTCAAAGTAAAAACAAAAGAAATATCTAGCTACTGTACAAATTTTGCCTCAATAAAAATTTTGGTTGCTGAGAAATTCGAGAAATAAGAAAGTGTTGCTTAACTTATGAGCATCAGTGTAAACCTCAGAGAGAGAACGGAGTACCTCCCACTTATAGGCGGATCTAGACACTTTTTTCTGGCGGTCTCTCAAATTCCTACTCAGATCAGGATTAGACAATTAGGATCAGGCGGTGTGGCCTGCTCTGATCCCCCCTCCACCCCCAAAATCTGCTTTTCTCCCGCCCCCTTAAACAGAAAGAAAAAAATCGTCAAGATATCTACCGGCTGTCCTTCCGCCAAACATCGCTCCAATACTTCCCCTGTCCATTGATGCAATATCCACGTTAACTATTGCTCACTTGTGTACTCAAGTCTTTATTAATTTTATTTATTTAATCATTTATTGATTTATTGTGGCGTGACCTAGGGACGCATCTTTCACTTTAGGTCATTGCCAAACCACAATTTTTTAACTTACTTACATGTACATCTGCTTCTCTTAATTCTCTTAATTCTCGTCATATTTGTTCTTGTTATAAATGTGCACTCTTTTAAAAGATAATCAATGGCGCTACACAGACTGGTCGATAACAACCACCTTTTTAAATATTTTTCTTACCCACTTTTACGTTTAACTGCAGTCGAATTTGTTAAACAAAAGTCGACAAGGGTAATAACTGTGTTGAAGTATCTTAAGTTGCAAACCGTCCATTTTTTGTCTTATATATGGCTCGCAAAGGATTTCCATATACATTTATAATTGTATCATTTAACTATATCACTGCATAAAGATAGGACCTTCAAAGGGCCGGACTTACATTACTATCATACACGCACATGTCCGCCGAATGAATACGAATTTATGATAACTATTAACAACTCGTTGTTTATGCAGCTTAAAAAAAAGAATTGCTTTGGTGGAGTACTCACTTTTTTCAAACGCAGAGATTGGTTCGTCAGTCCCCGGACAGGAAGAATACATGTTTCGTTATTTGCAGCCAAACTAGATTGGAAAGGGGTCATTAATATCCGAGTGGTTTTGATACTTGTCAATCTCTGGCTTGATTGTATAATTCTCGCTAGTCCACGACATGCTTGAACAACTTCCGCTATTTTCAACATCATTATTTGCAATCAAACTTGAGACTTACAAAGTACTAGCTTTTCTTTAAATGATCTACTAGAATTCTACATATAACATGTACAGTTTCCTCTTTTTTCATCCTTGTTTACAAACTGCAACAGGGAGCACGTGACACGACTATCAAAGTCAAAGGAACTCCTGGGCTCCGTATCTCGAAAGGTTTGATTCCATGGCCCCGTATCTCGAAATAAAATCGGTTATGGAATCGAGACGCTTGCGTACGTGCGCAACATAGCGAACTTTTCGAGATATGGAGCCCCGATCCATGTTGAACTTTTAGCCCAAAAGTGGATGACAGCAAAAAAATGTAGCCTTTTTTCTTACAACAAGGTACCAGTATGTAACACAATAGCAACATCTCAACAAGATGCATACCTGAACATATTTCTTTGCGATCTCAGATTTAAAGAAAGCTTTGGGTCGATTTAACTGTTTATTATTATTATTTTTTTTTTTTCATTTTACAAGCGCAATAAAACATCAGTGGCATTGCTTGCCTAAAGGTGACTCAATTACATTTGGATATAACTCTCGTTTAAAGGTGAAAGTAAATAAATCATGACTTCATCATCACTGGCTGCAAACCAGATCTCCACTCTTGACAATATTTTGTTGTATTTTACTGACCAATGGACTATTAAAAAATAACTGTACATGTAAATATATGTACTGTATCTTCAGTCAAGAGAATGCATATGTATACGCCCATCTGTCATGTTCGTATATATACATGTAGTACAAATTTACGGCTGTTTCACAATCAGGGTGAACAATTAATTGTAGTTAATGTTACAAGTGTCTGATAAATTAAAAATTTATTATTGGAGATTGCTGATAGACTTATATCAAAGACATAGTTCATAGGAGCAAAATAAAAAAAGAATTATAATAATTGGATTACAATTTACAAAAAATATGGCCAATTATGTGTTCAAAAAGTACCTATTTTTAGCTGTTACTGTGGGTCATTTGAAATTAAGGCCATAAAGATGATGCACTAGCTCTTTATGTCAATGGTTTATGGTGAATATGATATTGGTATATAATTCCCACAACATGTGTCTTCTCTTCTAACAGGTTCTTCCAAAGATATGTTCTGAGAAAAGATATTTTAACCATTTTGCTGAAACGGGCTTTGATACACACTTTACTTATTTTTGTTAATGCAATGAAAAACACATTTGATAAGGCCAGATCTTACTTTGAAATCACCCACGTGATAATAAGATGAATTTACCATGTTATGACTTGAATATAATACAGGAGTTGTGCATATGTAACCATTATTATTAATGCTATGGTATTTATAATCATGAGCCCCTTGGTGTCTCCTACTTTTTGTAGTGTCCGTACCCCCCCCA
>NW_019775014.1:330622-341707 GCF_001039355.2 Lingula anatina | reverse complement strand
ATAAAGTGCGTGGCTTCGGATTTTTCGCCCTGAGTTTCAGGTACTAATACATCATTCAGACATATGCTTAGACACCTTTGACCCCTTCAAAAACTAGGAAACACAGGGTGTGACCGCGCGAAAACTGTTCAAGATCAATGCTCACTGCTACGTCCAATAGAGGTCACATGACAGGCTTCGAGCTTTGTGATTGGTGGAGCTTTTGATCAGTGAGGTTTTGTCAGCCGGTGGCGCGTATACATAACTCGTTCTCAGCGCAAGAGAAGAAAAAAGGGGAGAAATATAGAAGCAGACTTCGCGTCGGCGTAGTGTGAATACGTATTAGATAAGGATGGCACCTGTACTGAGCGTTGCAGCTCTTACTGTCCTGTTATCAAGCGTCAGGTAGGTAAAAGTCGGATATCCTACTAAAAAACTACTTCAAAAGATTTAAATGCAGATAAAGCCGTTCCGTATGTGCATGACGTGCACTAAGTGAGGTAATGGATATTGTCAGCTACCAAAAGTTAACTACATTTGCATGGAAAATTTCTTAAAGGTACATTGTATTCCTCGCAAAAACTCGTTATTATCCTTGTAAAGATGTACTGATAACGGGATGTAAACGCTGGTGAGCTCGGGATATTTATTAAAATTGCCATGTTTTTGTAATGTGTAATATTTTGCAACATATGGTATTTCCGCCCATCCTTTTGCTAAATAGTAATTCTGTAATTGCTAGGGAAGCGGGGCTAAGGAGTGGACGTGAAAAAGAAAGTGGCGGGGTGAGGCAGGGAAGACTGGGCGTGACGGGGAGACTTCGACTGTCAAACGTACTGTTTACTTACCAAAGATATTGTATTTTCGTCACAATAAATGTAACTTTTAAGTGTGTTTCAATTCAGCCTCAACGTTCAAGGTTACGCTGTCTGGCCACTACGGGAGCGTGTTCTCGTCTCGGGAGAAAGCAAAGTCGCGGATGCGCACCAAGCCGAAGTGCAAGATGGTGAAGACAGTATAAACCAAATGTCAGATAATGCCTTGAGTAAAACCCTAGAAAAGATACTAATGAAACCAGCCGAAACCAACCATGTCGGTCAACGTGGCGCAAATCCAACTGATCTGCGAGGGTTTGACTCTGGTGGCCACAAGGGTCCAGGGCCGTCCGGCCGCAGGGGTCCAGGCTCATCCGGCAACCAGGGCCCAGGCTCGTCCGGCCACAGCGGTTCAGGCTCGTCAGGCAACAGCGGTTCAGGCTCATCCGGCAACCAGGGTTCAGGCTCATCCGGCAACCAGGGTTCAGGCTCATCCGGCAACCAGGGTTCAGGCTCGTCCGGCCACAGCGGTTCAGGCTCGTCCGGCTACAGTGGCTCAGGCTCGTCCGGCTACAGCGGTTCAGGCTCGTCCGGCTACAGCGGTTCAGGCTCGTCCGGCTTCAGCGGTTCAGGCTCGTCCGGCTACAGGGGCTCAGGTTCTTCAGGATACAGCGGCTCAGGTTCCCCCGGCGCTACTAAGCCGTGTACTACACAGGTCAAAGTTCCAGAATCTGTCACGTATAATGCTGAACTTCATCCCACAGCTCTTGAAGGGTAAGTTCATGTTGTTTATGCTTATATATATATATATATATATATATATATATATATATATATATATATATATATATATATATGCTTATAATTCTTTGTTCAGGACTGAGCATTTTGTTTTATATTCATATTACATGCAGGTCATCTTTTAGGAACGACAATGTAAATCCCTTTGTTTATTTACGCTTGTAAATTGATCACATCATTCGGCGAGGTAAAAGGCAAAATAATGTATATGGCACCAAGAAAATTAATTGATCAACACACTTTCGCTCCAAATTATTTTAATTTGTAAATTTGTATATGTTACTCTCACTCCATTTTATGTATAACTTCAACCTTTTGGTTGCCATGTCTTAATAAACTTACTTACTTACAAAATAATACGAACTACCTGAAGCAAGCTCTGTAATATTCTTACCTTGCGAATGAGTGAATGTTGTAAGCCATCCAGTAGAATAAGAATAATAATCAAATGACCAGTACATTCGGGTCATTTTCCTCGTGAAAAGTCTCTGGGTGAGCCCGCAATGAGTTGCTAAATGAGAAGTCCAGTATCACAGTTATTCATATTTATCATTCTCACCTTTCCTTTTTTTGACACAGTTACGAACAACGCCGGGCCAGATTTCTAGAAACAATCCAAAATGGCGACCTTCCGGGAGAAGTCGTCTGCTTGCAAGAGATTTGGTTGGAAGACGATATCAGAGAAATAGTTTCCGTGGCACAGGAAGAGTTCCCGTACTCCGTCAGCGTTCTGGGCCAGACATCAGGCGGAAACTCCTCGCTCCCGGATATTGATCAAACTATCACAGCACCAGCTTGTGGAGCAAACGAAGTATGTGTCGTTACTTTTTATTCTTGTATTTTACCAGATGTGATTATAATTGTAATATATATATATATAGTGATGGAAATGAACGCATCAGTTAATTGAGATACAAATAAGACGGTAAAATGTTGTGCAAACACGTTAAGCGGTGATAGATCTCTAATCAATGTGAAACCCAAGAATGGACATTGTAGATCGGGCTAACTAAATCTCGCTGATGTAGATATTAATATTTTTAGCCAGAAATGTATATTTCCACATACTGAGAGTATATATGTTGCCCTATACTGCAGTATAGTATGTTAAGGAATAATTTATGTAAAGCTTTCCTATAAATTTACAGGTGGGGGACGTGCTATCTTGCTTGAGATACAAATGCAGAAGTAAGTCTCGTTTCTGCCTCATAAAACGTTGCGACGATGAGCTCCGGGCCCTTCCACAAGACTGTCTTTCCTGTATTCTACAGCGCCACAGCGGCAGCGACGACGACGATGATCAGTTATTCCCATTCGAAGAGCTCTGCATGTCCTCGCCGTATACGACTACTTACGGTCTGCTATTACTCAGCAAACAGCCGATAGAGGTTGCTGAGGTAGTAAGTTACCACGAGGGATACTCTTTGTTTATACCGCGGGCCTACATCCGCGCAAAGGTAGGTGTTTTGTGAAATTATCAAATTGACTTAATTTACTTTAATAAACCGTGATACAAATGGATGATGATTGTAATACGTGTTAAGGTTTAAGAGAAGAACGACAAAAAGTGACATTATATAATCTATATATAATTTATATCATTATAACCGGTACGCATATGGTTGCAATCTAATTTAGATATTGGATTTTTTGTATACACAATTTTTGATAAAAAACAAACGACAAAAACAAGTTTACTCCTATCATTGTAAACAGTCGAGCTGTGGGTTTTATAAAGATGAGCCAGCAGCTACAATGATACAAATTCATTCCAATAAAATACCAATACTGAACACTTTTTCCTGGCACATATATTATAAGATCCATATATTTTCGTATCCTAGGTTAGTGGAGTCCATGTGTTTTGTACCCATTTGGCGGCAACAATGAACAAAGGCTATTACATGGATGGTAAGTGTAAAAAATTTAAATGAACTAGACACGTTTTTACCAGTTTTAACTTAAAACTGCCCGGTACCACGTAAAGAGATTTTTCACTGGAGGAACCGGTACCGGGTTATTTTTAAAGCTTAGGTCCTATTGTGCGTCATTTTGATGTGTATTATATCTTTAAAATGTTTAGATTTTTGTCTCTATTTTTTGGGGTGCCGCCAGATTCAAAGCAATCAGAGGCTACTTACATATTCACGGCATTAACAGCATTTTTTCTTTCCTTTTTTTCCACAGAAGTCGTCCAAGAAAACCATGAACTCGTTATTCACATTACTATCATATCTCTCTTACAGTTGGTCCATTTAAATCTTACCATGAGCAGAATCTCTATGAACTGGCTGTACTACTAAATGAAGCTCTTCCCGTCTTGCACCGATCCATATTGTTGGGCGACTTCAACAGCGGTCCTAAGGTGCCGTCGGAGGGGATAAAGGCCGTCAAACCACTGTGCTATGACGTATTGACACGAAATTACTTCTCGCCGTTCGTCGAATCTGTGCCGTCTTGCACGTGGTGTGTTGATAACCCTCTGACGTCAGCACGCCGTGACAGTATTATTGATCATATACTTGTCCCCAAATGTATGCGAGGTGTTATTACACAAGAGGTATCGTTCTCCTTATACTAAGAAATGTGACATAGATATGTTTTTGTACGTATACGATTTTACATCTGCATAATCTACTTTGCCCGGAACGGGGGGGGGAGGGGAGGGGGGGGGGAGAGCAATGCCTGCTTTGTTTCGTTTTATTCGTCCTAGTTTTAAGTAAACAAATCTATTTAACCTGGACCAATGTGCCAGGACTGGTAACCCAGGGAATGGAAGTATGTGGTCCCATATAATAACTCGGTCTAGGGATAGTCGGGGTATAAGGGTTATTGTATGGGACAAATGTCACAGTAATTGGGAACGGACTACAGTTCCTCATGGACTACCATTCATGTCACTCCTGGATCATAGACGAAAGTAAAATGATTCAGGGTATGCTTTTATTGATTTCTATAGGTAACCCGAACATCAATATAATGAAGGGCGGACTCCGTGCTTGGTTTCTTATTAACACCCCTTTCATAAATCAGAAACAGTTAAAACGAATCTTGTACCTGATCCATAACAGTTAACAATATGAAATTGCTTAAAATTTAGGATAACAGAAATTAACATCTTATGGCGTATAATTTCCTTCCCCGTCTGTTTTTTATTTCAGATGTATCCTGTCAGAATATTTGATGGCGAAGACCCCATGTCCAGTCATTACGGAGTGGTGCTATTACGCCAAGAAGTTCAGGGAACTACAGGAACAGCGGGCACCAGTTTGACGACTGTCTCCACGGGTTACTCAAATACAAACGGGGTCACTCAGTCGACCGGAGGGTCTACCAAGGCCCAGACTTCTGGCGTCACCAGCCCCCAGACTTCTGGCGTCACCAGCCCCCAGACTTCTGGCGCTACCAATCCTCCGACTTCTGGCGCTACCAGTCCTCCGACTTCTGGCGCTACCAGCCCCCAGACATCTGGCGCTACCAAGCCCCAGACATCTGCCGCTACCAAGCCCCAGACTTCTGGCGCTACCAGCCCCCAGACGTCTGGCGCTACCAAGCCCCCGACTTCCGGCCTATCTACGCCTCCGACTACCTCCGGGCCTTCATCAAACTCTACATCACCGGCAATCACTCGGACAACAGTGGCATCCCAACTGACAACTGCGCAGGCTGACGATTCAGAGCCCATACTTCTTCTACGAGAACTTCTAAGACTTATCAAGAAGCACCACTGACATTGTTACTCATAGCGTGTTATGATTCCTTTTGACGTAATGAAAATATGTTCATGTATATCTGTGCGTAGTCTGCTGCTGTGACATTCTTCGGTGTATTTATTTATCATGATATTGGAAGTTGAACTGCGGACTGATAACAGTACTAATGTTATCGTTTAGATGAAAACATTCACATGCAGGTATGTTTTCCTGTCCCACCTGTAACATATGTACAACAGATAGTCGCAATATTAACTAGCAATAATACCTTTTGCACAGCATCCAACTAGAATATCCGCAGACTGTACCATTGTGTAAATAAAACGTGTTCTTTTTTTCTTTCAAGAATTGAAATTTAAAACGTACCTGTTTGTGGTTGCTGTTTGTCCATACATGTACATTAGAATGTTTTTCTTAGCATAAATTAGCATAAACAATGACCTCCCAACAGTTTACAAATATGCAAAGAAAGTAAAAACGAAAACTTGACTGTAAGCGATTTGGAAGTAAAAATTCATTGCAAAAATAACGACTATTAGATGTTATTTTTTCCGTTTTGCAAAACGACGTAAAAGAAATGTTTATGAAAATATGAGATGTGCTGCTAGAAAGGTGTACCGCATTAGATCTAAAACCTGTCAACTTATAGCAACATACGTTATGGAACTTTCAACAATACCCCATCATCACAAATATACAATAAGTAATGTCAATACCCTAGTAATACTTCACGTACAGCCAGGCGACTCGTATTGTATCCATCACTTTTCACACAGGGACACCTCCCCTCTACCAGAGCCGTGGTTATTATTATATGGATATTTTTGCTGAGACAATTAGTGCAGGGAAGGATTCTTTAATTGATGTTCACCTGTGTGATAATGTTCTGTGTGAAATAATTTTGGGTTGACACCTTGATGGCACAATTACAGAACAGAGCTGTGCCAATGTTGAAAGCCTACCTGGTGATAATGAGTTTGGAGTAAGTTCTCTTATGTCAGGCTAAAACGAAGCATTTCGTCCCGAGAGAGGGCGCTTCATCCAAACATATAAAACGAGGTCACTTAACAAAACGACAAAGAAGATCACACGGCTGACGTGTCCTCCGCCATTAACGCCGTGATCTACAAGGTTGCCTTCGTCTGTCTTTGACCGGTAAATATCATTGTTACATGTTACTTTGCTATCAAGAAACCAAGCAAAAAAATCAGTATCTACGAAAAATCGAATGTTAACAAGGGGAGTAGTTTATTTTATTAAAAGTAGGCCTAACTATTTGAATAGTGTCATCGGTGTGATACCAGATGTTGTTGTTGTTGTTGTTATTATTATTATTTTGAAAACAAGACGGAGCTTTACATTAGATAGCATTAAAAATAGGATTCTTAAAGCCTCTTGGTTTCCACTTCCCTCGCCTGGCGTGGGCTGATCATGTAAAATAAAAGTATGCTCAGGTCTAAGCCAGATAACTTTACGTGCTTCTGAGGCAGCTTAAAGGAGCCATTATCTACCCACTATACCATACATGTGTAACAGCCATAAAATACATCAGTTTGATAGGACGTTTGTCGGGTGTAGGGACCTGCGCTAACTGTCTAATAATTACACAGCTTTAAATCAATTTAGAGCAGGTCTTAACCACCCACAGCCACCCACCCCCCGAGAAAAAGAAACAAAACAAAAACAAAGCTACGATGAAGTGCTGCAGAAGAAGATCCATTTTACAAGAAAAGTAAAATTAAGGCAACGTGCCTCAGAGCAAAACTCATGTTAAAAAAAAACTCCCATCCAAGGTTATGTATTCCTTNTACGATGAAGTGCTGCAGAAGAAGATCCATTTTACAAGAAAAGTAAAATTAAGGCAACGTGCCTCAGAGCAAAACTCATGTTAAAAAAAACTCCCATCCAAGGTTATGTATTCCTTTCAGACATATGTCCTGTCTGTGGGGTAATGTAAACAACCGCAGCTACAGGGTTACTACTTAATATGGAATATTATTTTTGGGTGAGTAAATTTTCTACAAAATATTTATTTTCTCTCCAACTACTTTAAATCCAAAACTGAGGTGTCACTCCATGTGTAGCCAGGTGTGTTACCTAATTACCACACAACTCTCGAAACAATTGATGCATGCAGTTGCATGTTCTGTGGTCAGAAAAGTGAGGGGTGGTCTTTTCGGCAATTTCTGCCCTTGTATATAAAAGCATGGGTTTGACCAATCTGGAGCGTATTTAGAGAAGCAACAAAGGGTTCGCTCTGAAGTTGACAGGTTCCTTAGAGAAGATATGGTTCGACAGCTAAGCAACGCAGCTTACTATGGAATGCTTCCTCTCAGAGAAAATGGCCAGAAACGGACAGCCATTGCCAAGCAATGCAACGTTTATCAGGAACTGTTAGTAAACTCCTCCAAAGAAATGCTACAACAGGGGCACCTACTCCAATACCTCGACCAGGTGTCCGCATATCACACCAAGAAGACAGGATAGCCTTATCCTTAGAGTGCGCCGTGCTGGTCGTACAAAAACAACCAGTGTCCTGAGAAAAGAATGGCAGAATGTTTCAAACGTCCGTTTCAAGGTCCCTCGTGAACAAGAGATTACTGCAAACCGGGTATTTTGCACGAGGACCTGTAGGGCAACCACTGTTAACAGCAGGTCATATACAGCGATGCCTGCAATGGGCTGGGGACCAAGTGCGTTTGCAGTCAAAACACTGGAATCATGTCGTTTTCGGTGATTAGGCCAGATATGGAGTTTTTAGGGTTGACGGTCGAATACCTGTCCGCCGACATGTACGAGAGGCATTAAACGATGATTGTGTACTGCCTAGGGTGCAAGCAGGGGGTGGTAACGTCTCTGTTTGGGGAACGCTTCATGCCGGTGCCCAGGGGCCGGTTTCACAAAGCAGTAGTTAGTTAGCGATCGGTAGTTAGCCTATCGCTAGTTATAGTGCCGTTTCACGAAGCAGTCGCTAGTTCTCTCGCTCGTTATTGTCTCGTTGTTGCCTTGGATATTTAACGACTGGTCAGACCAGTCGCTAACTCTAGAGTTTCATCGTACGCATGCGTAATGAGTGAAATAAAAAGGTTGCTTAGTTACCGTTGTCTGTCGTTTGTCTTTGTATCCAATATGGCGGCTACTTTTCTTGCTATCCGTACCGCCAGACGGCAACGTAGACTACGACGTTTTCATGAAAGGCAGAATCTATTAGAATATACACACGATGATGCAATTTACGAGAGGTTGCGCCTAGCTGTGACAAAAAGAGCCGCAAAAAGGTGGTGGAGATCCTTTACGACGACCTCAAAGCAGACGTTCTTATGCATTTCCAGCCACCAAAAATTGGAGAGTTAGTGCTTTCGTGACACTTTTACGCAAGAGTTCTACTTCCGGCAGACGGTTTCGAGACTACGGTGAGTAACGAGAGAACTAACGACCGAACTTTACGACTGAACTTAGCGATGAGTTAACGACTGCTTCGTGAAACACCCCTCGAAAATCGCTAAGTTTGCTCGTTAGCGAGGTAGTTCAGTAGTTAGTTGTTATAACTAACTACTGCTTTGTGAAACCGGCCCCAGAACCATTTGGTTTTTCTAGGAGGCAACCTCAACCAGGGTTCCTACAGAGAAATTGTACAGCAAACAATGCTTCAATCTGTAAGAGCCATCTTCAGGAACAATTTTGTGTACCAATACTAGTACACTCACATCGAGCTCTAAGAATCACTGCTTTTCTTCGAATCCAATGGGTTTAGCAACTGCCCTGGCCTGCAAACTCCCCAGATATGAACCCAACTGAAAATTTGTTGGCGGAAGTAACTCACAGAATTAATAGCTATGGTCATCGGCCGGCAAATAGTGATTAACTGCGACAGGCAAATAACAATGCGTGGAATGATATCCCCATCCAAACTCTAAAAAACTTGTCACAGGGTATGCCATGCAAGCGGCTGCTGGAGGCCATACCGGCTGATGATGACTTTTCATGATTAACTGTAATTATTTCTTTGACTGTGTAACATATCAGTGTCCGTAGGCTATACTTTTCTTTAATATCTTAACTTTAAATTAATACTAACATCAAAATGTTAGTATGGTTTTCTGGGGGCGTTCTTTTCTTTTGAATGACATCTTATGTCAGATTTGATATTATTGACCAAAATGTCTCACAACTAAAGACTGGATTTTTTATCACTCAATGACATACTTTTTTGATGAATCAAGCCTCAAAAAATTTAATCAACACTCAAAAATAACAATGATAAAAAATATTCCATATTAAATAGTAACCCTGGGCTCCGTATCTCGAAAGGTTCGCTATTTTGCGCACGTGCGCAAGCGTCTCGATTCCATAACTCGCCCATACTCGTCCCATATAATACATTGTAGCCTCTATTTGATATAGCGATTCGCAATACGCGATGCTTTCGAGATATGGGGCCCGTATAACAACGCTTATTGAGCTCCGGTTTTTGCACACAGTGCTGACCTGGCATACAAAGCGGGGATCGCAAAGCTTTTATATCTCATTTACTTTGCAAAAATTGATCGTGTTTTATTGTTAATGCAATAGTCAATGAAGAAAATGGGTCTTTTCAGGATGTCTGTAAACTCTGTTCCGACTATTCGATTGCTTCAGGTGAAATCTGACCTCACTAAGGAAAGCCACGCGGTTTCGGTGTCCTTCCTAGAAACGGCCACGGTCCCCAATTCATTAAAGAAACATGCGACGATGTTTTGCTGTTTACAGTGGCCTTTTCAGAGGTCGTTGGTATTCTAACCTGCTAAAACCAGTTTGGTGTTCGCTAAGAGCCTTGAAAAACGCGTTCTGGTGGCAATTTGACCCTCATTTTGAACGGACTGGGTGTTTTTTGTTTAGTTGCTGATGCATACCTGGAAGGAGAGTGAGGTCTGTGCCCTGGTGGTAAGATTTCGATACATTCAGTGTGGCCACCTATGTTGGTATATCAGTCTAGGCATAACTCTGTAAAACTTTTTTTTTTTTTTAAACAGATTTATTTCTACAATCAAGATATAAAAAAAAAAATACATTCAGAGCAGGCGGCACGTCGCCACAGCATTATGGGCTCGCTTGCGTTAATGTAATTCTAGTAACAAAATTACTTAAATATGATTATAGTTATGATAACACTAAATAGTACTTATTGTTGTAAAGGAGAGCAACAGGGAAGGGCACTACAGGGAAAGGCACGGGCGATATATGCGGGAAGTGATATATTAGTTGATCAAGAGAAGGAGGGTCGGGAGGGTGAACTTATAAAAGCAATTAAGCATTATCAATTAAAAACGTCGAGACAATATCGAATATTTTATCATTCTGTCCAGTTGTTAAAGTTTTGTGGCCGTGTAGAAACAAAGAAATCTTATCAAGCTGCGTTCTAAAATTTGTATTGTTAGCGCCCAGGACATTCTGAATAGACAAATGAAAATCACGATACTTCAACTGCCTCCGTGGGCACTGGAAGAAAAAATGGCGTATAGTCTCAGGTTTCCCACAAGAGCAGTTCGGAGAATTTACCGAGTCCCAGTTGTGGTTATATAATTGAGATTTGAACAATAGATCTACACGCGCACGGTTTAGATATTTTTCATTCTTTCTTTCTAACTTTAGGGTGGTAGTAGATAACGAACCAGAAAATAGTTCGGATTTCAGAGAATGCTTGAATAACGCGATATTTGGGGTATACTTTCGTTCGAGACTGAGACTATTCCATGAAGACACGAGTAAGTATTCAGGACCCTGAAATGTAAACTTGG
>NW_019775014.1:282481-330003 GCF_001039355.2 Lingula anatina | reverse complement strand
TATGATTATATATAGGTAATGATTATAGTTATGATAACACTAAATAGTACTTATTGTTGTAAAGGAGAGCAACAGGGAAGGGCACTACAGGGAAAGGCACGGGCGATATATGCGGGAAGTGATATATTAGTTGATCAAGAGAAGGAGGGTCGGGAGGGTGAACTTATAAAAGCAATTAAGCATTATCAATTAAAAACGTCGAGACAATATCGAATATTTTATCATTCTGTCCAGTTGTTAAAGTTTTGTGGCCGTGTAGAAACAAAGAAATCTTATCAAGCTGCGTTCTAAAATTTGTATTGTTAGCGCCCAGGACATTCTGAATAGACAAATGAAAATCACGATACTTCAACTGCCTCCGTGGGCACTGGAAGAAAAAATGGCGTATAGTCTCAGGTTTCCCACAAGAGCAGTTCGGAGAATTTACCGAGTCCCAGTTGTGGTTATATAATTGGGATTTGAACAATAGATCTACACGCGCACGGTTTAGATATTTTTCATTCTTTCTTTCTAACTTTAGGGTGGTAGTAGATAACGAACCAGAAAATAGTTCGGATTTCAGAGAATGCTTGAATAACGCGATATTTGGGGTATACTTTCGTTCGAGACTGAGACTATTCCATGAAGACACGAGTAAGTATTCAGGACCCTGAAATGTAAACTTGGCTGGGATGATGTAATCTCTATACGAGGACTCTCTTGTTTGCGGGGTTATTAGATTTTTAAAAGACCGGAAATCTTTAATAATATATGTAGGAGCCATATTGTGATGGATAGTGAACATAACCTTTTTTGCATGCATTATTCTACGGTTTTCCAAAGTAGC
Source organism: Lingula anatina (assembly GCF_001039355.2). Next base: position 329,177 of record NW_019775014.1, on the reverse strand, counting down.
CCAGTTCAGCTCTCTAAGCACTTTGATTGTGTTCGAACCGGGCAGAGCACCTAAAACAAGCAGACCAGCTTGATAGTGAATAGAAGAAAGTTTGGAAAGATTCCTTTTAGTTGCTGAGTGATATAGGATGTCGCAGTAATCAAGCAGAGACAGAACGTAAGCGTTATATAGTATATTCAAGTGCCTAGATCTGAGCCTGTGGGACAGGGACTTAAGAGGATTCAGGGCCTTTTGGGCCTTAGTAGCTAGATAACTTATATGCTCGGCACAAGACAGTTTTGAATCTAGTACGAATCCGAGATGTTTGTGGAATGATTTCCGGGGTATCGTTAAATCACATAATATTAGATTTCTGTATTTATTCGCTGTAACCTTAGTAGAGAATATAACCTCACAACTCTTATCAGGTTTGAACTCCAGTTTCCACCTGTTAGACCATTCCTCGAGCTTTGAGAGGTCGGATTGAAGTGCATCGTGCGACTGGCTGTCAGAAGGAATAGAAGATTGAAAAATAGACGTGTCGTCAGCATATAGAAAACAATCTGAAGAAAGGTTGTCTGCTAAATCATTTATATATAGAAGAAAAAGAAGAGGACCGAGAATGCTGCCTTGTGGAACACTAGTGTTGATGTAAGATTCGTTGGAAGATTCAGATAACGTGCCGTTGATACGGACTTTAACTTTTCTATCGCTCAAATAAGAGGATAATAGTGACAGTAGGTTACCTTTAATACCATAGGCTGACAGCTTGATTAGTAATAAACTATGCGGAACTTTATCAAAAGCGGCTGAAATATCAAGAAATATTCCTCTTACATCTCGGCCCTTTCTAAAGTTAGATCTAATCAAATTTTGAATTGCCAGTAATTGGTGTTCAGTGCTATGACCCTTAAGAAACCCGGATTGTTTTTCAAACAATAAATTATTGTTAACGACATGATTAATCATCCTTTTATAAATAATTTTTTCCAAAAGTTTGGATAAGACGCTCAAAAGTGACACTGGTCTATAGTTATCTATGCAACTTCTGTCACCTTTCTTATAAATCGGGCAAATAAACGCCATTTTCCACAGGTCAGGGTAGGTGTTAGATTGAATAATATAATTAAATAAAATACATAATGGTTTCACAACAACATCTTTGCTTAGTTTTAACATTTTTATCGTCACCGAGTCCGGACCACTTGCCTTAGATGCATCCATATCATCGATTATTACTTTGATCTCAGTGTCATTAAAATCAATTTCTGACAAAATTGCATTTGTTTTATCAGGGAAGTTAACTAATGCTGTGGAAGTCACTACATCGGAATGGTACCTTTCTGAANTTTTTTTTTTTTTTTTTTTTTTTTGCTAATGAATAGATCGTGGGTCAAATATCTGCGCCAAGGTTACATTGATATCAACAGTGTTCCGTTTCTTCAAGTCACCCTCTCGTCATGTTCGTCACACACGTCATCGTGTAAGCTATAAACGCCGTATTTCTATTTGTCGTTCGTACAGAGTTAATGCCAAACACGTCAGTTTTCTCTTAGGCGTCCGTACAGTTAATGTCAAACACGTCAGTTTTCTATTTGCCGTTCACACGGAGCTAGCTAATATCACAAATTAGCGAAATAATTTGCAAAATCTGTTTATTGGAGGTCAGTGGAAGTCGCAACGAACAAAAAATGACAGTTAGATATTGTTAACAAGAAAAAAACTAACGTTTACTTTTTACAAGGAGAGTTAAATCTATGGATATGATGGATAACGATAACGGAAAAAATATACGATGTACTCTTGAATACATACAACATGTATTTATCAGATTTAGTCCTGTGGTACTTTCCTTGATATGATTTAAAAGTTTTCTCAGAAAAAATATTAAAAGGTTCCTTGAATATAGATACTGTAATAATAAACAGAATGAAAAATGTTGTGGAAATCTCAGAAAGGTGCACAGGTCGACAAACCTAATGCTCCAGAGAGGGTTGATATTGTTTTAGGTGAGACCTCTCATCTGGATGATCTGGTCAATATCTTTTTAGTTTTATTTTCCAAAGGGTTACTCTATATGAACATGTTAATGGTGGGGGTGGTGATACATATTGAACATGTACCTGTATCTTAATCACGCCTTGTCCAAACATGGCGCCGGGGTCTTCTGTGAAATATGCAACAAACCGATAAGAGTGAACTTTTTTTGACAGGTCTAGTTGTTTGGGATCCCGTATGTGGTTCTTTCTTTGTAATCTCCCTTTTCCAGTCCGACCTCTTGATGGTTTATCTCCGATCGTGATATTGTTAGTAGTCCGCGTTCCATTTTAAGCGTTGTCTTTTCGCGCTATTATCCTGGTCATGGTCAGAACGCAAGAAAATTTCAAGCAGACAAATACCACTGGCAATGAAGTGCAAGGTCGTGCACGTTTTTGTATAGTCACAAATATAGCCTCTTTAAAATATAAAAAGCAGAGTAGTAAAAATGAAAAAGAGTAAAGCTGTGAAATTGTAAAGTTTACTTTCTACAAGCGATTTTCGTTTTACCAAGGACTTTTGATCAGTTGAATAGTGATCATAGAAAAAAGAAATATATATTTATTCTAGATCTATAATATATACATATCAATTTTAGAGTTGTAGTATATTCCTCGAAATAATTCAAAAATAAAGTTGAATATAGATACTAGTACTGGGATATTATACAAAATGCATTCCCAAGTGGAAAGGTCCACTGGCCGACAATCCTATTGTTTCAGATGAGAACAGGGGAGATGCTATCTTTCGATAGTAACTGTGTATGAACACAGTGGTGACTTTAGTATGTATAATGAACATATATCTCACACACTCCCTGTCCAAAGATGACTTGACGGCCTTGGAAAATACAATAAACAAATGGAACTGATTTTCTGACGGATTTAGTTTGTACGTTGGTACTTGGGGTCCAATGTCTCTCTCTTCTTCAGTTTTGATATGGTGTATCCAGATGATAGTGCTAGCCGTCGACGCAGTCCAAGGGACCACGGGAACCTAGAGAACGGTTTATTATTTTGAATCTAAGAAGTTACAATTATAACTCGAGCTAAAAAATTGTCAAACAGCTTATGTTGCGTGATTGCCTGTACTTTCTTTTTTTCCGAAGTTTCTTGTGACTCACCGTGTTTAACAACCGCTGCGTCGCATAATTTCTTAAACTTCCCGCTGGAGACCAGTTTGTTGAACCCTACGTTCCAATAGGAGTTGAAGTCGTTGTCTTTCCGTGTCATCATTCCGTTGCCAGCCAGCGTGCAATAAAAACCACCCCAAGGGACTTGTTCAATCTCAGGGTTGGCTCTTGATGTGTAGCCTGTCATGTGGACTGCAGGTACAAATGCTACATCTATCTGTTAGTGATAAGGGGTTAAATATAATTTTCAAAATTCCATAAATCAAGAAGAGCATAATTAAACATTGCATTGCACATTAATGTAATAGGGAACTTAACAAGGAAATTGAATGCCACTGATAAAACGGTAAATATTATTAAACCAAACTCGACATTCTTAACAATATAGATATCGAACACTGATCTATATTTTAAGGTCAAAATCAGACATGTTAATTATCATACCTCGTCACTTTTCAACTTGGCTACGATATTTTCAAGGTTATTAACGTGGTCGCTGGTCATATTGTCCTGACCTGTTACGTCAGTCCATCTGGACAGACACTTTTCATCACTAAACCACCCATCAACGAAACCTAAAACAATACAGTTGATTTGATTTCTTTCAAATTTATCCATTTATTCATTTATTATTTATTTATTTATTCATTTACCAAACCTCCATAAATGTGCTATAGCAGTTAGTAACTTCATTTGCCTAAATAATCTGTTGTTCCAAGAAACCACAGTTGTAACAATGAATACGTAACAGTACTGATGATACTCTTTGTTAAATAGCGTATAATGTCATTAACAAGTGCGCAGCCTAAAACCTTGGCTTAAGCTTGAAACACTAATGCTTATCAAAGTTTTATGCTTTGGCTAATAAATGCCATTTACCAATTTTCTTGTTAGCTAAATTTTTGGAAGGAAACGAAGCAGCGTTCCCCGTCTTCATATATAAATAGCTGATCGGGGCCTTAAAGAATGACGAAGAAAAACTGAACACCTGGATCCTCTCTAAGGTACGAAACCAGCCGGTGCAGGCATCATACCAACGGCCCATCAAACCTGAAATGTAGAATAATTCCAACGCTATAGAGATGTTTGCTTACAGCGTTTACATGAATAATGCCGGTCTAAAAGATTTTGAGCCAGAAAGTCATTTTTTGTCAAGACCAACGTTTCATTTTAATTGTGAAAAAAGGGAAGTTTTTTAGCAATTCACATTAATTAAGCGGTGGACTTGTATCAATTTACGCTGTGTCCAAGGGGATAAAAATGTTTATCACGTTAATAATAAAATGCAAGATATTAATAAAAATGAGATGAAAATGAAAGATTCTGAAATGGTGTAGTCAACAAGACATCACTAAAACACTCCACGTACCCTGGCCGCCGTGTGAGGGTTGTCCTGGGGTGGTGTCCCAGCAGTTGGTATGCTTGTCCCATATAGTACGACAGTCCATGCCAGCCTCGGTGCAAACTGTAGGAATTTTTAAATTTAAATTGTCTTGGCTTTCTTTGCAATATTTGACCCCAAAATCATAATATCCCCAAAAAATAATGTATTCCATTTGCTTTCCATCTTGGTAAACTACATGTATGAATGTGTAAACATGCATCTTTCATTGATTTGGACTGGCAGAGAGGATGATGGGGAATAAGCAGTGATTAAGTTCTAAAACATCAACGTATAGGTTAAAATGAATTTCTATTTACCCGCGTCAATTAAATCCAAATGAAAGCCTGCCAAGTAGCCAGAGGTGTCTCTGAAAATGAAAACATCACAGGTATAACACGACAGAATTTTTCTCCACAGTTATTAACACCAGCAGAAGTAACCGTGTTCGGTAAAGTTTATAAACACCCTCTAACCTCTTACTGCTGATATTACCGATACCACGCCATTTTTATCAAACTTTCCTGTAAGATGAAAAGACAATGCAGACTACAAAAGTTTGAAAATAACTACATATACAGACACAGAGTACAGTTTCCAAAGTAGAATTTTGACAAATATTACGAAAAATATATAGTTTGGTACTTACAATCTTGATTTTAAATGCTTTCTAAATTCAGTTATGTAATAGTTTCTGGTTTCAGATAAATTAGTTTTGTAATTTTCTGATTTTTCGGTTTTCCTTAGCTCACATTTTATTGAAATGTATTTCTTTTTATTACATGGCAAGTAATAAGTATCTTCTTATTGTATTTTTTTGACAAATTTGAATAGCAAACACCTTGTTTGTCAAGTCACCATATAAAACTTATTGAAAGTCAGACTTGTGTGGTTTTGGGGGCCTGCTGTAAAAGTTGCATGTTACACTTCATGCTTTTTCACCTCTTTAATATGCAGAGATAACTTTGTAATACCTTTAATGCGCACGGAAAATTTTACCTACCTATATTCTAAAGCGCCTATATCAAGCCCTATAGCAATCGTGAAGATCCGTCCTCCAGATGATGATGAGACTGCTGAGCCAGAGCTCCTACCAGAACTATCAGCAGACGATCCTTGGCCAGAGGTGCTGCCACCTATTGTCGTTTGGTCGCCTAGGATGGTGATGTTTGGAGTGGTCGAGTATCTCGATACTGCCACTACAGCTATAACTATAGCTATTACGGCGACGATTGCACACACTGCTACCAGTACTATCAAATTTCTGTTACCTGAACTAGAAGACCCAGCTAGAAAAACAGCATTGTTAATTGACATTTTGTTGCCATTAATTATATGTTAAAACTCCATGAAGATTCAAACCAAAATTTTGTATAATAAATCACTGAAGATAAAGTATAAACCAGGACAAATGTGAACAATTAGAGATGGAATAGTACAATAGATAATAACAATAATACATATATGTTATACTACACTATACCACTGGTAATTTTAACCTTTCAAGAGGCGGTTTTTGTCTTCTACCCCATATGGCAAATAATATATGGTGATTACACAGTGCTTATAGCAGATTATGATAACAACCTGTAACCCGTATACTGCAAACAGTTATGTCAGAGAGTAGAGAGAATGGTCTGGATCTGAATATTATAAGGACAGAGATAATGGTTGTCAGATACAATTGCTCCTGTCTGTAGCATCTACACAAAAAGTGCTAAATTAAAACTTTAAGTCGCTCTATTTAATACCTAGGCACTTTCATTATTTCAGATGGCAGAGTTTCAACAGAAATATCGCAAAGACTTGGACAACCAAAAACACCATTTCACCAAATGAAGAACATAACAAACCGTATCAATAGAAACAAGAACGAAAATGCTACATAGAACCGTGTATGTTCCGTCAAAAACGCAGATCATTAGTATTTAAAATAAATTTTAAATAATAATAATAATAATCAAAAAAGCCAAAGGTTTGTAATGAGACACTTAACTGGTATTAGTCCCCCTGATATCAACTGATCAACGTTCTGGCACAGATTTGGTAAGATTTATATTCATTACTGCCATAGATTTGTTTTTTATGGCATTGAGACAAAAAAAAAATTCCCTCAATCCTGGCGATGCTTTCATTTGCTGTCTGTTGGATGTTGCTTATAGCAGCTGACAACACATGCCTCCAACACAGTTGTACCATCCACGAAGCCAGGACAGCGTAGGAAGCAAATACTTTTACCAACCGGACGAGAAATGCCAAGCTACTCAATGTAATAAAAAGAGATATTATAGAGCAACTGGTAACAGGAAATTCGTGGAGAAAAAGAAGCAGGATGACATAAGACAAAGAGGAAAATGCTGGACAGCTGCAAATATTACGTGAGTGGGACGTGGATGGGCCATACTAACATGATGATGATGATGATAATATTGATTTTGAATTTGTACCCCGGTTAAGGAAATGGCCTTGTATTTTATACAATGATATTTTGATAAGTTATATTCTTAACAGGGTATTTACTCTTACTTCATACAGTGTAAGTTACCTGCAGGAGTAGTGCCACCTTCCATAATTTCAAATTTCTGCATCAAATGTCGGTTAAGGGAATGCTACAAACTCTAAAACAGAAAATGAGAGTTTTTAAATCAAATATAAAGACAGTTTGTTACATTAAAAGGGCTGAAATGCATTGGTTGACCACTACCAGCTCTCCTACACCGTGGTAGCCAATACACCTCACACCTTAAACTATGTGGGGTGCGTCCTGTCGACCAGAGGCAGAAATTTGGAAATATACTTCTCACAAGCTGTTCTCCAAACCCATTGTGCGTCCATCACTTGTGACAACGCTGAACCTGCTTCAACCTGAGAACAGTATTATTGCCCAATTGTTGGCTAGCGTAAATGCCATAGTTCTGGTACACCATCTTAATTAATATTTAAAAGATAATTGGTGTTGGGATATTTCAAAGGTCAAGCTAGGTATATCAATGCTCTACTACTTACGTCGCCAACTTACACTATGATAGGTTGTCTGCTGTTAATCAAAATTTAGTAAGATCTAATTTTTGGTGCCCTCCTGGCAATGTTCAAAATTGCGGTATGGGTGACAATTTATTTGGAAAGGGATTATATAAATCTTCAGTCATGTGGGGACAGAGAGCGCAGGCGGTTGCTTAGGATCTTCAATATAAAAAAAAAAGAATTGCAAACTTTTCATCACTTTTTTCTAGAATTTCACACACAAAACAGTGTTTACAGGTTACATACAGAAAGTTGCTCTCAATATTTATATATTGAGGGTATATTTAAAGTATGTATGAATATACACATGTATTATGTGAATCAGTGCAATTTGAAGACGACCAGAAATAAAACAAATCAGGAAAGTTTAAACAAGCAGTCAACCAATCAAAATGCTATATAACAGAAAAGATACACACATTCACGCGCTCACATAAACGCCCACAAGTGCATACACTCACATTTTCTCTTTCTTACCTGCTGCGGTGATGTCATTAAAACATGTCTCAAACAAGGTTATAATCCACTTCGACTGACAGTACTCCACTAGCAGAATACAAAATATGTTTAAGTACGTGATATTAGTCGTGTTGGAGTGTAGGGGTGATGGGAGAGGTCGAGATAAAACAAGGTAAGCAGCATTTAAGCAAAATATAGCTTGTTTATTAAATAAGGTGACTATTAACAAACCACCATACGTGTGCCCTACTACAAAAGAGGTTTCTCTTGGTTTCTAATTAGAATATTTAAGCAAAGTATAGCTTGTCTATTACATAAGGTGACTATGAACGTATCACCATACCGTGTGTCCTACTACTAAGAGGTTTAACTTTGTTTCTAATCAGGATATGATAAAACAGATTAAGAGGCTAAATAAGTATTACCTACGCATAATGGAAATAGTAAAGCACATTCCTTCTTGTGTTAATCGTGTAACTTTCACGTACATGTAATCTGGGATTATTGATGGTGTATTGGAACGATGTGATTCACTCTCATTGTTATTTAGTCTCTAAGATAGGAGTATCTCTGTTTCATTATACATTACACGTCTATAAATACTTCTATTTATTCGAATGCTATTCTTTCAGCACGTTCTTCCATCCTTAAAAATTATTCCGTATTTTAACATTTTATCAAAATCTTTTAACATTTTATCAAAATCTTTTTAATTGTCCATGTTTGAGTAAAAATAAAAACGAGTAAAAACAATACGCTATTTCAACCAAACAGGTTTAAATGGATCTAAAAACAGACTAATTCTTGCTAATCGGGATCGAAAACTTTTGGTAGATATTCATTGGGTAGGCCCAGAATTGATTTTATTATTTAAAATGACGCATAACAAGTAAATTTAGCTCATCTTTTTTTGATACAGAAATGAAAAATAATATAATGAAATAACAAAAATAATACTTTTCACCCCCTTGAAACTTTTTGGTGTGTCTTAATTGTCAGTATTTTCTCTCTGTAATCCCTCTTCTGCGGTCTCTTTTTCGCTTTTGGTGATACCTACATGGTATTTCTAGCCATCAACGCAGGGCACGTGACCACGAGAACCTACAAAAGTTCTTTAAACTTACAGGTAACATACAGTATTGTGACGAAATAACGTTGTATGAAATGGCATCAATTTCATTTCGCCTGTTTTCGAGTGTGTTCTGTTCAGTGAGGATATGATATATTATTACTGTAGGCCTACAGTTTTTTTATGTGAGACCACTTATTGCCGACTGAATTTTAATCTTGTTTATCATTAGAAAACAAAATGTTACATCTAGTAACCGTGGCTGTTGTATTTTACTTTTTAGTTAGGAAAGCTTTCCAATTTCAACATCTCAGCTGATATCCGGGTTATGAAGAATACTGCTTTTTAGAGCGGGTTTCATGTGACTCACCGTGTTTTGTAGCGGCATCGTCGCATAATTTCTTAAACTTCCCGCTGGAGACCAGTTTGCTGAGGCCTACGTTCCATTTTGAGTTGAAGTCGTTGTCTTTCCGTGTCATCACCCCGTTGCCGGACAACATGCAAGAAAACCCCACCCCGGGAACTTGTTCAACCTCGGGGATGGCTCTTGATGCATAGTGCACCATGTCTAGGGCAGACGCGAAGGCAACTTCTATCTGTTTGTTAAAACAATGATATAGATTTAGTTTGCACCAAACATGTGTGTGTAGCATACTCCTGTTTACTGGGAAGGTCATAATGAAATATCTCGTGGCACTGTATTAATTCAAATATAAAGTTTTAATAGTTACTTCTGTAATACAGACTTGACATTTAATATGGAATATTTTTTAAAATCATTTTTCATCAGTTTTTTCCTATTTTGCCGACTGATAAATGAAAATAATGATTAAAATCGTATTCTAATAACGCTTAATGATCTATTTGATGTCACTGTGACATCGGTTTATTAATTGAAATCGCCAGTGCCTATTCTAAGTCATACGACAAGCATTTAAAGTGATATTATAGATCTCCATATATCTAAATTATCATCTATGAAAGGGTAACACGTCCCACGAAAGAACATCATGTCGGTATCTGGTCAGCAACGGTCGCTCTTACGCCTGACCTCATTTGGCTGCTACCAGGGCTCTCAAGCAGCAAGGCATTCCTTGAGATAGGTTTTTAGAGTTAAATCTGGAAAAACATTTCAGGTATCGGTCAAAACTTGTCCAATTTGGTTCAATTTTTTTGTAGGACATGTAGGCCGTTGATTCGGCGAGTAATGACCTACCCACATTCTGAACGGACTGGGTAGCTTTTGTGTTAAGTTGCAGCAGCTTCGACCCGCCCAAAGGAGCGCTACCAAAATAAATCATTGCATATTACACAATGCAGCAGTGCAACAGACATGATAGTCCGTTGGTTGCGACACACCTGACTACACACTTCTCCATTCGTATAACTTATATGAGATCTGATCTTTTTTTTTTTTTTTTTTTTTTTTTTGAAAAAAAAGCATTTATATCTAGGCATACCTTTGAAACTGAAATATTCCATATTAAATGTCAAGTCTGTATATTACAAAGCCAAATTTCGTTTTTGCTGCCCGAAGAAAATTGGCACATTCTTCAATTCAAGATTGGAATCTAACACGCTAAATATCATACCTCGCCACTTTTCAACTTGGCTACGACATCTGCAGGGTTCTGAACGTGGATGATGGTCATATTGTCCTGACCTTTGACGTCAGTCCATCTGACCAAACACTTCTCATCAGTAGCAAATCCATCAATGAAACCTTAAATAATCAAGGAGATTAATTTTCTATTTTCTATTACTATTTTTATTACCTACCTGATTGACAATACAATTGCAATACATTGATGTAGGTAATCTTGCTAACACACGGATTTATTTAAAAAAAAAACTAAACAAGACTAACAAAACAACTGAGGAAAGTATAACTGACCGTTATTACAAAACATCGCCAACAACTGCAGATCCTACGATTGCCGCTTCGATTTCTAATTGATACATTAATGCTTATCGGTGTTATTTGCTTTGATAAAAATATGTGTCTTACCGATTTTCTTGTTAGCTAAGTTTCTGGATGAAAACGAAGCAGCATTTCCCGGCTTCGTAAATAAATAGCTGACTGGGGGCTTGAGGAATGGCGAAGAAAAACTGAACACCTGAACCCTACCTATGGTTGGAAACCAGCCGACGCAAGCATCATACCAACGGCCCATCAAACCTGAAATGTGGTTGTATACTATGACAGACAACTGCGTTTTTGGTGGTGAACTTTTGTCATCAGTAATAATTGCGTCCAATGTAGCAGTCTCTCTTGCGAAATTAACAAAGATTGAAGAATATACTTGAAGACATATTGAATAACAAGTGCTTGTTATATTTGTCTACCTAGTTTTAGGTATATTCGCCAATATTATTAATATTAATGATATAAAACAAACCACTGCAAGTGGCATAGGCTGTGCCTCACACATTTTGAGTATATTCATATGCTTAGAAAGGCAGAACTCACATTGGCAATATCGATTCCAAAATAACAAACCAAAAGTTAATATTTTCAAAAACATCAATTTTAAGAATAAGGATAAAACTATATCTCCCCATTGCAATAAGGCATGTGCCTAACGATACACAATTTAATTATTTAGTATCATTTATTTTATCTATCTATATTAATCTATATTAAACAAGGTCAATTTGATTAATTCAGAAAGCTTTTATTGATTTAAGCTGTCAAAATAGGCCACATTTTTCGGTGAAGATTAATTTTTGTTAGCATTCATTTAATTATTGATTTTAGCCGTTTTATAGCCATATCGTTGGAGGAAATTAGAAGAAACCCATTTTTAGAAAAACCGAAAACGACAATTCTTATGCAATTAGTAGTATTAAAATCGAAAAAATTATGATCTTAGCGAGGCAAACGTAATAATATAGAGAAGAACGCAACGGAGTGAGAAAAAAAAATTAAATAAATCTAAAAAGAAGCAGTTAATGAGATATCACCAAAACACACCACGTACCCTGGCCGCCGTGTGAGGGTTGTCCTATGGTGGTATCCCAGCAGTTGCTGTACTTATCCCATACAGTGCGACAGTCTATGCCAGCCTCGGTGCAAACTGAAAAGATATCATTATTCAAAAATAAAAAGTTGGCCCAGATTTCTTGTTGCATATTAAAATACCAAGAACACGTAGGCAATACATGTATGTGTTATAATACTGTATACGTATATTTATTGTCTTCAGTAGCCACAATAACTATCAATATGCCTGTCATGGAAATCATTCAAGATGGTCTAAACCGAGGCTGTCAGTAATGGCTTAGTAATGGATTAGAAAGTATGCAAAAACCCACGTGGGCTGAGGGTGAAACTCTATGCTCGGTAATGTCTTCTTTCCAGTTCAAAGTAATACAAAAGTGACACATAATGGTGGGACTGTTGTGCAAAAGACAAAACTTTAGTTTAAAAAACACAGAAAATTATCCTTGCATAAATTCTGTCATCTTTTCTTTGCTGTACCTAAAAGCTAGTCTGCCATTGTTTCTGACTCCACTCTCCTCTAAATCCCTAGAAATCTCGCTTGATTTTATGCTTAGTTGCGAGACTTAAGACTATTTCGGAAGATTCCCATTTTTGCCTAACATATCAAATTCAAATTGCATAATTTGTCAACAACTGACATACTTAGGCTCTGTTCTCACAACTTTTGGATCGATCTATCACCGCGGGGAGTCTCACTAGATTACTGTCAGATAATCCCCCTTAANTAGGCTCTGTTCTCACAACTTTTAGATCGATCTATCACCGCGGGGAGTCTCACTAGATTACTGTCAGATAATCCCCCTTAAGTGTCCGTCCCCGCCTACTACAAGCTTTAAGGGGTAATTAACTTTCGTGTCCGCCCGGCTGACAGCTATTTAGCGTGAACCCCCAGGGAGTTAGGTCGATCCAATGTAGGTCGATCTAATCTATGAGAATGGGGTGTAAGTTACATGTAACTTATTAAGTGAGTGACATAGCATCGGGCAAACAGTGGTCATATTTGTTGAAATGCGATAATTGCATTTACTTAACATTTCGATTAAAATGAAATGTCGATTTACCTGCCTCGATTAAATCATAATGAAAGCCTGCCAAGTAGCCAGAGGTGTCTCTGAAATAAGAACAATGCGTTATGGATATGAATGTTAGCACGTATTTCATGCAGTGTACGTGACAATTTTGGGCAGTTTAATTACAGTGCACCAAGATCCTAGCATTTTATTGCTCATTTTATAGAAACCACATTGTGTTGATTAAAATGTCTTCCTCAAAAAAAAAAAAAAAAAAAAAAAAAAAAAAAAAAAAAAAAAAAAAAAAAAAAAACTTCAGATATGCCAATGACTAGTTGGAGTTTAAAGTTTCTCAACCAGCGGTAATGAGAGGCTGAACATTGTTGCACATAGTTAATTTTTCAGAATTCCCCTCAGTTTCATACAGAAAAAAATCATTATATATAAAAACCGAAAAAACACTTATCCAGTTTGACAAATATTTATACAGATAAGTTATGTATTTGGATGGCAAAAATATTGAACAAGTCACGACAGTATTGAGTTCAGAAAATACTTGAAACACTGGAAGGATTTGAAGGAGCTTTTTGGGGGCTACTGTATACTCAGTTGCGGGTCATACCACTTCTTTTTACTATTGTTATCGGCAGAGATAAGCTTTTTTAATTTTTTCCACAGAAAAATCTACCTACATATATTGGTGCGCGCCCCAGTCATGTCCTACGGCAAGCGTGAAGATCCGTCCTCCTGCAGACGATCCTTGTCCCGCAGAGGTGCCGCCACCTTTTGACGTTTGGTCGCCTTGAATGGTGATGTTTGGAGTCGTAGAGGATCTTGATACTGCCACTACAGCTATAACTATTGCTACTATGGTGACGACTGCACACACTGCTACCAGCACTATCAAAATGCGGTTTCCTGAACTAGAAGGCTCAGCTACAAAAACAACATGATTGATTGTTGATTGATATTTTGTTGACATTAATAATGTTTTATCTCCAGAAATTTTGTAAAAAAAACCATATTGTCAATAATATTTAGAACATATGTTGATGACACAGTGCCTATAGCAGATAATGATAACAATCTGTAACTCTCACTGCATGTTGTCATATCAGAGAGTAGAGAGAAGGGTATGATCTGAAAAGTTTAAAGGCTGTCAGATACAATGTGCAGTTGCTCCGGTCTGTAACATTTATACTGTACAAACAGTACAAAATTAAAACTTAAAGTCACTCGACTCAATGTCGAGGCATTTTCCTTACTTCTGATGGCAGAGTGTCAACAGAAATATTATCAAAACTTGGACGAGCAAAAGAAAAAAAATTCACCAAATGAAAAACATAACCAACCGTATCAATAGAGAGAATTTAAAAAATGCTACATAGAACCAATTGTAATGTTCCGTCAGAAAACGCGGATCATAGGCTTTAAAATTAGTAATAATAATGATAATAATAATAATAATAAACAGCCAAATGTTTGAAATGAGACACTTAACTGGCCTTAACCCCCCCCCCCCCCTTATCCACTGATTAAAGTATTGGTGCAGATTGGGTAAAATTTACTGTTCTGGCATTGAGACTCAAAAGTATTCCCTTCTCTCCAGTCAGTACTTTCATTTGCAGCCTTTTGGATGTTGCTGGTTGTTTCAAAACAACACATGCCTCAAACACAACTTGAAGTTAGGACAAAGTGTAAAGCAAATGCATTTACCAACCGGACCAGGAAAGGCAAGCTACTTACTTATGACTTGCCATGTAATAAAAAAAAGATATTTCAGCAATAACAACTCTTCGTATGAGATCTTTATTCCACAATAAATACACTGTAAACAACTCATAGAAATATAATATTTTCTATTTTACCACAAAAAAGGCACGTAACCTCCATAGTAGATGGCTATACTCTGTTATAATCTCTTAAGAGATTATTATAAAAAAAACTTTTTAGAAAAAAAACAGGGACTGACTTTGAATGCAGATATGTATTAATTAACAATTGGTAAGTATGGGAAGATTGTTTACCCCAGGAAAATTCATTTGTTGGCTAAAATGAACAATAGTTATCCTTTTAATGAGCAACTGGAAATTCGTGGAGAAAAAGAAACAGAATGATATGAGACAAAGAGGAAAAATGCTGGACAGCAGCAAATATTATGTGAATGGAGCATACTAAGATGATGTGTAGGGGCATACTAACATGATGACGACGATGATGATGATATTGATTTAGAATTTGTACCAGGGTTAAGAAAATGGCCTTGTTTTTTTATACAATGGTATTTTGATAAGTTATATTCTTTACAGGGTATTTATTCGTACAGTGTATGTGCAAGTTACCTGCCGGAGCAGTGCCACCTTCCATGATTTCAATGTCGGTTACAAACTCTAAAACAAAAATGAGAGCTTTTAAAATCAAATATCAAGAAATTTTGTGACATTATCAATAAAAAGCATTAGTGCTGATCATTGCTTGACAGCAGTATACACTCGAACCATTTCTGTGGCCATGGAATTTATTTCTTTATTTTCGGCATGTTTATCATCATTACAATAATAATAATAATAATAATAATAATAATAATAATAATAATAAAGCTGATCGCCACAAGACAAATTAGCTAGTGCCTGTTTAAATTTGATGGTTTTAACCCTCTTAATGGTTCTTGCGGTACAAACGATCCTTTTTTGCGTTTGTTGGGTCGAAACTACCTCCTGTTACCATGGTAAAAATGCATCTCCCTAACTTAAGAGCCGTATATTAATAATATAATATGATAATTGGTGTTGGGATATTTCAATGGTCCAGATGGGTAGATATACACCACTGTTTGCTCTACAGCTTATGTCACCAATTTAAACTATGATCTGTTGACTAGATGTTAAGCAAAATTTAGTTAATTCTAATTTTAGGGTGCCTGCTGGCAATGTTCATAATTGCGGCAGGGATGATACAGTATACATGTTTGCATTAATTTTGGTTTGTTAAATCGAATGTTAAGATCAGATTTTAAGGTCAAATTTAAATTTTACTGAAATTTGGTAAAAGCTGCTCTACTTTGCGGGCCTCTTCAAACCAAGATACCAAAAAGTAGGTTTATTTGAATCCCGGAGACAGCATGCGTAATTAAAAGTACAAATACACGGATCAGTGGAAATGTGCACGAGGGAGGGGGGTATGTAGGTCAGAGAGAGCGGATGGTTGTTACAATTTTTAGAACTGTAAATTTTTCACCATTTTTTTTAATTCACACTCAAAACAGTGTTTACAGATTACATACAGAAAGTTGCTCTCAATATTTAAATATATTGAGGCTATATTTAAAGTATGTATGAAATTACATGCATTATGTGAATCAGTGTAACTTGAAGAAGACCAGAAATAAAACGAACCAGGAAAGGCTAAACAAGCAATCAACCAATCAAAATGCTATATAACAGAATAGATACACACATTCAAAGATACATACAAACGCCCACAAAAACATACACTCACATTTTCTCTTTCTTACCTGCTGCGGTGATGTCATTGAAACATGTCCCACAAAAGGTTATAATCCACTTCGACTGACAGTACTCCACTAACAGAATACAGAACAGAATACAAATATGGTTTAGTACGTGATATTAGTCGTGTTGGAATGTAGATGTGATGGACGAGGTCGGGATAAAACAAGGTTAACAGCATTTATGCAAAGTATAGCTTGTTTATTACATAAGGTGAGTATTAACGTACCACCATACCGTGTGCCCTACTACATGTACAAAAGAGGTTTCTCTTGGTTTCTAATTAGGATATAATAAAACAGATTAAGAGGCTAAATAAGCATAACCTACATGCATTATGGAAATAGTAAAGTACATTCCTTCTTGTATTAATCGTGTATCTTTCACATACATGTAACCAAGGTCTATTGATGGTGGAGCGAAACGATGTAATTAACTCTAATGGATTATTTATTCTTTAAAACGGGAGTAGCTCCGTTTCATTATACAACCATTAAAAAACGATACGTCTATAAATACATGTATTTAACAGAACGCTATTCTGCACGCATGTTCTTCCATCCTTAAAAATCTCCCACGTTACCTACACTGTACTAGTATGTTAACATATTATCAAAACCTCTTTAGGTCATGTAAAAAGAATATGCAATTCCCACCAAGTAGATTTAAATGGGTTAAATATCAGGCTGATCCTCGCGAATCTGGATCGAAAACTTTTGGTAGATATTCATAGGGTTGTTGTCTTACTATCAAGACTGTAAGAGACAGTGATAGCTCCAGAATTGATTTTATAGTTTAAAATGACGCATTACAAGCACATCTAGCAAATGAATTTAGATAATAATAAAAAAATAATAGTATAAGATATGAGATAACAAAAGTATTACTTGTCACCCCCTTGAAATGACGAAAAGATCAATTCACCTTCTAAAGCAGCCAACTGGATGAATTGAAAATTTAAAGAATACCAAAATACCAAAAATTTCACTCACTACGCTGATAGAGGTTTCCAAAAGTGATGACTGATACATTAGCAAAAGCATTTGCCAAACCTCCTACCCAGTACACACTGGTAGAGAGTGCAAGCCGCAAAGAACACTAACTGTGATTACTAGAAGATGATAAAAAGAAAAATGCTAAAATTGTTATGTTTATTTTATCACAAGCGTTATACGTCATAATAAGACAGTTTTGAGCATTTACTATAAAAATAATAGAAAAAATACAAATGTTCTCTAGAATACATACAAAACAGCCTAAGGCCTATAGCACTCTCCTAAATATGTTTTAAAATCTTTCGCAATATTTTGTTGTTAGAAAATATCTTAGTTATTCTGTATGAAGGCAAACACCCCTTCGATATATATATTGTGACAAATGAGTTCTGTTCATTTAACAAGAAATGAACAATAAAGTCCGTCAGTGAAACAAACATTTTGTTCAATCTGCATAGCTGTTACATGTACTCTGCTTTTAAATTGCAGATTATCGCTTTCCAAATTGGAGGGTACTACGGTAAATAAAACAGTGGAAATTATTGAACAAATCAAAATTGCGCCAACATCACAAAAATGCGCGTCGCTGAAGAGACTCAAAAGTTCACCTTTTTGTTGAATTAGTACTTAGTAAGTTAAAAACCTTAGAAATATTCACAAATCGACAATCTTAAGGCTCCGGAGAGGGTTGATATCGTGTCAGGTGAGAACAGGTGGATCCTCTCAGTTGGTCTATAATGCCTTATTTATCAGAGGGTTACTCTGTTTGAACTGTATGGTGACCAAGATACATACTGAACATGTGTCTGAATTTCGTCTTTCAACAACGGACATAATTCTTGCAATTTAATGGATATTAAAAGCAGGTTAAAACCGAAATATGCTCAAAGAATCCTATCAATATATGTTAGTCAAATATCACTTCAACAAAAAACGGGTTTTGTGTATCGGACTTTTTTTCTCCGAAATCTCTCTTCTCCATTCTCTTTCCCGCTCTTGGTGATATTTTCATGGTATTTCTAGCCATCGACGCAGGTCACAGAACCACGAGAACCTACAAAAAAGCGGATCTGATATATACTTGCTTTACAATTTTTTACGTGAGACCACTTCTTGCCGACTGAATTCTAATAATGTTTATCTTTAGAAACCAAAATTTTAGATCCAGTAACTATGGTTGTTGTTTTTCACATTTTAATTAGGAAAACTATTCAGTTTCGACATCTCATCTGATATCCTGTGTATGAAGAATAATGCTTTTTAGAGCTGTTTTCATGTGACTCACCGTGTTTTGTAGCCGCTGCGTCGCATAATTTCTTAAACTTCCCGCTGGAGACCAGCTTGCTGAGGCCTACGTTCCATTTTGAGTTGAAGTCGTTGTCTTTCCGTGTCATCATCCCGTTACCGGACAGCATGCAAGAAAATCCAGCCCCAGGGACTTGTTCAACCTCGGGGTTGGCTCTTGATGCATAGTCCGCCATGTCTAGGGCAGACACGAAGGCCGCTTCTATCTATTTGTGAAGAAAAACAGAATATATTTAGTTTGCACCAAACATTCGTGTGTAGCATTCTCCTGTTTACTGGAAAATGAAATATCTCTACTGTATGAATCCAAATATGTCAGTTCTCCTGTAATATATGAGGAAGTCAAATTCCGTTTTCTCTGCAATGTCTCAAGAACACAGAACACTTAATACATTTCAAGATAGGAATCGAACACGGCATATATCTTACTTCTCCACTTTTCAACTTGGCTACGATATCTGCAGGGTTATTAACATGGACGACGGTCATACTATCCTGACCCGTGACGTCGGTCCATCTGGCCAGACACTTCTCGTCACTAGCCCAGCCATCAATGAAACCTTAAATAATCAAGGAGATTAATTTTGTATTTTATATTACTGTTTTTATTACCTACCTGAATGACAATAATATGGCAATACATTGAAACAGTTAATCTAGATTATACACGAATTTATTCAAAGAAAAACTAAACAAGACTAACAAGACAAGTTCATCCGGGAATGCAGCCTCTTCCTGAATCTTCCTGAGTAAATACAGTATGTTGTTTGGAGAAGTTACAACTTACATTTTTTTACAGAAAGAGACTTAAACAATCGTCAACAACTTTAGATCCTAAAATTCCCGCTTCGATTTCTACTTGATACAATATACTTATCGGCGTTATACATGTATGCTTTGATCAAAATATGTGTCTTACCGATTTTCTTGTTAGCTACATTTCTGGATGAAAACGAAGCAGCGTTCCCAGTCTTCGTAAAAAAATAGCTGGTTGGGGGCTTGAGGAATGGCGAAGAAAAGCTGAACACCTGGATCCTACCTATGGTTGGAAACCAGCCGGTACAAGCATCATACCAACGGCCCATCAAACCTGAAATGTGGTTTTATAGGACAACTACATGTTTCAATTGGTGGTAAAATTTTGTTATCAGTAATATCACTTCGAATTTAACAGTCTCTCTTGCGAAATTAACAAAGGTTGAATACATATTGAATACCAAGTGCTTGTTTTATTTGTCTACTTATGTTTAGGTTCAATTATATTCGACAATAGTGTTAGTATTAATGATATAAAACAAATCGCTGCTCCGAGGCATATTATATGCTTCAGAAATATTTTGAGTACAGGTATGAACGTAGTCAGACAGAACTTACATGGGCAATGTCGATTCCCAAATAACTTAAACCAAAGGTGATATTTTCTTCAACACCAAACACATTAATTTTAAGAATTTTCATTAAAATAAGTAGTATACCTAAAGATACGAAATTATTTAGTATCATTCATTTTATATATCTACATAAATCATGTATTTTTTCTAGACGAGGCAAATTTGATTAATTCAGTAAATCTTTATTGATTTGAGCCAAATAAAAATAGGCCACATTTTTCGGTGAAGATTAAAGGGATAACTCTTCATATGAGATCTTTATTTCACGATGAATACATTGTAAACAACTCATAGAAATATAATATATTCTATTTTACAACAAGAACGGCAGTTATAGCAGTTATTTTGAAATCTGTGTTTGCCATCGGACCGCGTGACCTCCATAGATGGCTATACTCTGTAATAATCTCTTCTCAAAACCGAAAAATAATCTCTTTAGAGATTATTACAAAAAAGCGAACTTTTAAGGAAAAAACAGACACCTTTGAATGTAGAAATGGATAAATCGGGAAAATTGTCATTTACCCCAGGAAAATTCATTTTTTGGCCAAAATGAACAGTTGTTATCCTTATAATTTTTGCTAACGTTCGTTTTTAGTACATACCCCCCCCCCCCCAACACACACACACACACACACACACACACACACACACACAAACATCACTTACCCTGTCCGCCGTGTGAGGGTTGTCCTGGGGTGGAGTCCCAGCAATTGACGTACTTGTCCCATACAGTACGACAGTCCATGCCAGCCTCGGTGCAAACTGAAAAGATATAAAGCCTAGATTACATTTGAAATGCCATGCCAGTACATTGCACGTATACTGCCAGTAATACCCTTTTTGCACGGCGTCTGAGCGGGGGTAGACGGTGGCCGTGCGAAATCGCACGGAATCGTACGGGTTTAAGGCCATGTAATGTAGAGGCTACACTCGGTGTAGCCCGTAGCTCCTTGCGATTTCAAAAAAAAAAATTGTTTGGACAATTTCATCGCACGGCCCCGTGTAAATGTAATCTAGGCTTGTTTAATTTGTTAACAACCGAAATTTGTCGTTAAATTATTAAGTGAGTGATAGAGCGTCAGATGGGGGGGGGGGGGGCAGTGATCAAATTATTTAAAATTCGACAAATTACTTAACATTCGATGAAAACGAAATGTCGATTTACCTGCGTCGATTAAATCATAATGGAAGCCTGCCAAATAGCCAGAGGTGTCTCTGAAACAGGAACAATACAGCTACCAGCATGTTGAATGGATATGAATGTAAGAACGTGTTTCATATGTGACAATTTAAGCATTTATTGCTTTTTTTTATGGAAACCACACTGTGTTGATTAAAATGCATTAATAAGAAATGACTAAGGATATGTCAATGAATAGATAGAGTTTCTAAAGCGGCGGTATTGAAAACCTTATAGGCCTACAATATGGCTGTACACTGTTGTACATAGATCGGTAATTTTGCAGAATTCTCCTTAATTTTATACAGAAAACATACGTTTTTGTCATGGTTTTTCCTTAATCGAGTTATGTGGTGTTTTTGATAAACATCTCTGTTTTCAAGAAATTAGTTTTGTTATTTACGGATATTTCGGTTTACCTTAGTTCTCATTATATATAAAAGGCTTGAATTTATCAAAACCGAAAACTAATTATCTACTTTTCCAAACACACATATAAGTACGTAGTTTATTTGAATGACAGATATATTTGTCAAAGTCACGACAGTATTAAATTCAGAAAATCCTAGAAGTCTAGAAGGGTTTGAGGACGTCTTTTGTGCCTACTGGCAGCACAGGCTTCAAACATCTGCGCATGTGCGAAAAGTGTGCTGTTTGAAATGAACAAGTTGGTGAAATTGACAAAGCCTGCCGGTGTTTACCGTGTGGTTGATTTTATTTCATTTGCTCTCTGGTGTCTTTCTGAAAATTTACATTAGAAATGTTATATTGATTTTATGTTTTAAAAAGTAAATCCGTCGGAATTCCTTAGAATAACATTAATTTTACCTTCATTTTTAAGGGGATTCCCATTGTATTTATAGTGTTATATGTGGCCCCAATGGGGATTTTCACACCTCCCCCACTCTTGATTAATAAAATTCTTCATCGGCCAGATTGAAAATGATATTGCAAAATACATTCAAAATCGTAGGAAGGTTAATTGCAGATAATACTGCGAGGACATTCTTGTGCAAGGGCAAACTTGGCCAATATAATTTTTTTTCTTCGTCTCCCGGTTTTGGGGCGCCTGTTCTAATTTTTGAAAGCGAGGCAATGGAACCAAACAATACGATGCAATTTGTAATCTCGAAAAAATTGCCATTTTCAATAAAGACCATAGCATGGAGTAAATCGAAATGCGACTCGTTTATTATTATGATCTTTAATAATCATTAATATTAAATATACGATTTAAGAAGTTCTTGTTCCTGGCCTATTTATTAACTTAATTGATTTTTTAAAGTATTTGGAAATTAAAAACACAAAAGTTGTCTGGTTTCATATCGAGGCACCCCATTTCGTTCGTGTGCTCCTACTGGCACTGTATAAGCAATCGCGGGTTATGCCACGTCTTTTTACTATGGTATTTTTATCGGCAGAGATATTTCTTTTCCACAGAAAAATCTACCTACATATATTCGTGAGCGCCCCAGTCATGTCCTATGGCGATCGTGAAGATCCGTCCTCCAGATGACGATGAGACTACAGAGCCTGAGCTCCCACCAGAACTCCCAGCAGACGATCCTTGTCCAGAGGTGCTGCCACCTATTGTAGTTTGGTCGCCTTGAATGGTGATGTTTGGAGTGGTCGAGGATCTCGATACTGCCACTACAGCTATAACTATGGCAATTACGGCGACGATTGCACACACTGCTACCAGTACTATCAAAATGCGGTTTCCTGAAGACGCAATTAGGAAAATAAAATAAATAGTTACAACGTTTTGTTGACAGTAATGATGAATTCAAACCTTAGGAAACAGCCAGAGAAGAATTTCGTCAGCTGTGTTATGTAAAGAAAATAAAGAATTCTTTCTTCAGTCAACAGCTTATTATTGAAATAATTTACTATATTTTGATGCCTAATAGAGCATCTTAATCTGGAAATGAGGCTACCCGGGTGTATTTTGGACAGATTTTGGAAATGATTTGATTTTAAGATCTGAAGTTACCTGCAGGAGCAGCGCCACCTTCCATGATTTCAAATTTCTGCATCAATAATCGGCGAAGGAAATGTTAACCACTCTGAAGAGGAAAATAAGACAGCTTTACTAAAACTCAAATATTTAGACAGTTTGCTGCACAGAATAAAAGCATGGGACATACGGGTGAAGGGCGACACAACGCGACAGTGTAACCATTTTCAATGCGTCGGCGATATAGCTGTCCCAAGCAGAGGTATCCCTCTTCATAAGGAATACGACAAGGTTGTACGGTTATATCTTTATTTTCAACATATTCATCACAGATAATAATAATAATAATAATAATAATAATAATAATAATAATAATAATCGCCGAAAGGAGAAATAGGCCTACAAGTACATGTAGATATTTTCAACAAAATCAGCCATGCACTAATGTTAGAATAGGCGAGAAATCTTTTTTCTATTTATCTTTTAGTCATAAAAGGATGGTAACGTAAATGTAACCCTAGCACGATGAAACTGGTGAAAACCGCACCCAGTGACAATTTTAGCGCCATGCTACACAAGAGCAAGTTGTCAGACTGGAATGTAAATCTAAATCATCTCAGTGGACAGGTTAATGACAGGCCTAGATGTACACACATAAACGTAAAACGTGCAGGTCTAACCACATGTTTCCATGCTCCAACTAGTTTAAATAAAGCCCCGTACGATTTCGAAAGTACTTAATAATTCTTTACTGATACTTACTTTATATCATCAGGTCGCTTGTGAAGTTCTATTCGGTCTAGTTAGATGATTTATACACTTATACATATGTACGGAGCTTTGTTAGTATCATATTAACTTTTTTCTATTTTCATTTAAGTTTTATTTTATGGAATTTTCACCGCGGTGGAAATTATTTTCACCGCGGTGGAAAATAATTTTCACCGCGGTGAGAAATAATTTACACCGCGGTGGAAAATAATTTTCACCGCGGTGAGAAATAATTTACACCGCGGTGGAAAATAATTTTCACCGCGGTGAAAATAATTTTCCACCGCGGTGGTAATTCCTGGCCATCTCGGCCCGGGTGATGCATACATGAAGGTTATACGAATCCAACATTTACCAGATGTCTGGGGAGGAAGTTGATAAAGACAAGCCCATGCACATGCACGCGGTTAAACCGGTCTATGTGCCAATCATCCCAGGAATGTGGAGGAAGCGGGCAGTATAGCGGGCAGAATAGATTAAAAATCACCGAAATGCTGCAATGCTGTGCGTCGCTCTTCGCTTTATAATAACTTGCGTATTATTGGGAATATTGGTAGAAAGAAACCTCTCCGAAGAAACCGAGATTACATCTATGATAAGATCTACGGGTGAGTATGGATGAAAAAGCATTTGATCAGTTGCGGTATTCCTTTGAAGTCGCATCTAAGTCCAGTTATCTTGTTAGACTTTTGTCTTATAGTAGTTGGAGGTGCATTAAGGGGTGTGGGTGCTGTAGATGCTTATACAGTAAAACAAATTATCCCATCATTTTTCCCATAAAAACGCATGCTCTTTGCAAACTTGTCTTTAAATTAGGATTGTGTGGTATGTAGTTGGAATAAAGAATTCTTTTTTGCACCGTTTATTTATGTGCTAAATAAATATCTTGTGGGTATTATGAATATTTTAATATTGTGTGTTACTTTTAATAATCCAAAAATTTTACGTTATATTATATCACACCTTGACGATTTAGGCAGCGCGTGTCGGCGTATCAGAATTTCCCTAAAATGCTAAACCATCGATGTTTTTTTTTTTTTCATTTTTAGGTGTATACATAGCGTATTCCTAACAAGTCTGACGTAGACCATAGCGTATTAGGAACTTATTATCCAGAACGTTTGATAAAATGTCACAGGAGAATCTTCCACTGATTGGTTTTGATAATGAAAAGGATACATTGATTGCAACCTATTTCGAATTAGGATTCAAATATCAAGAAATCCTCGCATTTCTTGCTACTATTCACGAGTGGCCAATGAGTCTTGTACAACTTAAGAGAAATTTGAAACGATTGGGTTTAGGACGGAGAAGCCTGTACAAAGACAGTTTTCAGTCAGTCACTGAGGCTGTCCAGTTTGAATTACGTGGAACTGGTAAAGATCTAGGTTATAGATCGATGCATGATAGGATCACCAAAATCCACAAGCTTGTGACTGATCGGGAAACAGTCAGAGTTATTCTGAACTACCTTGATCCAGAGGGCGTACAGTGTAGGAGACAAAGAAGACTACGGCGAAGGGAATACTACACAAGAGGGCCTAACGATTTATGGCATATTGATGGGTGGGACAAACTGAAGCCTTATGGTTTTTGTGTGCATGGTGGAATTGACGGGTATTCACGTCGCATTATTTGGCTTGAGGTTGCCTCCACTAACAATGACCCATATGTAGTCTGCAGTTACTTTGCTAATGCCATTTTAAAAATTAATGGTCTTCCTAATGTCGTGCGGGCAGATCGTGGTACCGAAAATACAAACATTGCACAGATGCAAACTTTCCTTAGGGGTGCCAACAATGACAACCGCGGCATGCTGAACACATCATTTTTATATGGGCGATCCACTTCAAACCAAAGAATAGAGAGTTGGTGGAGTAAGTTTGGATCTATGGGCATGACAACATGGATTGAACATTTCAAAGAATTAACAGGTCAAGGCATTATAGACACTTCAAACAATCTAGATATCGAGTGCTGCAGGTACTGTTACATGCACGTACTGAAGCTTGAATTAGACAAGATCAAAATGCTGTGGAATACACATTACATCCGTGCTTCAAGACACCACGGGTGCCCATCTGGTAGGCCTGACGTAATGTACTACATGCCAGATCGGTCGGGTGGGGTTGAGTGCATGCATGCCGTTGAACAGACTGAAATCAATGTCTTGACCAATGCACTGACGGCAGAACCTTCCGTTTGCAATGACAATAATAAGGAATTGTTTGATATTCTTATGGCTGAAGGTAATAGGCAAGCTGCTGATAATCTAAACGACGCAGCTGACAATTTAGTGTATTTGCTTGATGTTCTTGAATCGAATTTAAGTCATGATAATTATTAAACCTCATAGGTTTATGAAATAAAGTTCTGTGCAGTGTAGTTACGCATTGTATTGCATTTCAGGGACACAAACCACACAACACTATAGTTCCAAATTAAAAAAATATTTATTATGTGCTTCTGCATGGACCCTACCACCCACACTCTTCAGATGCCACCACAATTTGCTAATATGTACATTATTTACACGGTATGAAACAATTACATGTAATGGCACTATGTTACTGAATGTATAGACTACAAATATGTGAAGATAAACACAGATTACAAAGAGCACATCTGAGTCCGAAAAGTAGTGTGATATTGATTAATTTTTCCACTTCAATCTGAAACATATAAACGGACTCGGAAGCAGCCGTTCAAGCTGCATCATTTACACTCAACAAATTATAGTCATATGGTTGAAGCCAAAAAGTCTAAATATTATATAATTCTTACTTTGACCTATAATAATAATAATAATAATATCATTCCATAAATCTAAAAACGATACACAGGAAGATACTGTGTTTTCCGTTATTTTTAAATTTGAAGATCACCTTTTCCCCGTCCGACATACTTGCTATTTGTTACTATTAAAGAAAATTTTTAAGATACATGATTAAATAAACGCACATGGTAATAGAGAAATTTCGATGCCGCACGGTTAAGGGTACAGACACAGATAGTTATCCGTACCTATTAACCTCCTAAGGGCAGACAAAAAATCTCTTGATACAGCTCTCACTACACGTACGCAGTTAGTTCCAATACTTCACTCTGTCAAGCCTGAAAAGGGCAAAAACTGTTTAGGCTGCTAGCCCTTCGAACGAATTTAAACTAATAAAAATTAACAATGGCCTAGAGTGCCAATATATTCTCAGTCCCAAGCCCTTCCATTTTTCATCAAGAATTGGTCTAAAATCCATGTCTGCATTGTTCTGGATTACTAAAATCATCCAATATGTACTAACTGTTCACCTCCGACATTACCGAATGTCTGATTCTGTCACGTTAATTCTTGTAAATATATATATTTTGGTGGCAATATCCTGAACAGGAATATTGTCACACTATGTTGTCACACATCAAGAATTCAATTTTCTTATTTTCTAAAAAAAATCATCATTATCAGGATATTTCATACACTTCTATTCGACTGCTTATTAAGCACGTCCAAAGCCAACTGCATTTAAAATGCCCTCGTCCATGTTTGACTTGAATACTTCAAAGTCGTCTACCTCGACGAGTGGAAGATAAAGTCTGCATTCGTGCTTGCCAGGGGGTACTTTCCGTCCGAATGAAATCCGACTTCTGGGGATGGTGTAAATCCAACTGGAGGAATTGTCTGGCTCCCGGTAGCAAAGAATATAATATCTTTCAGGGAAGACTGGCACTTTCCCTCTGTAAATATAAAACGCATACATGCATCTTTAACTCATGCATGTTGACTTGACTGAAAGCAGTAATTGTTAATTGTCACATGGAAACTGTGTAATAGAAACGCATGTCCGCCAGGAACCCATGTCCTAGTTTCCATACGAACCCTTTATGTAAGGCATCTATCTAACCCGAGGATCGCTGGGGATAGATGTCCCACATACCGAAATAACATAGATACTAGAACATCGGTTCCTAGGGACATGTATTCCCATCACATCTGCGCCTCCCTGTCAAACATGGACAAATTATTGAAACTATATGTTGGACCTTGAGTACATTAACATCTACAACCTCAATAAAATAAGCAACGTAGGGGACTGTGGGACCCCTATGGAGGCCACAGGCCCCAAAAGCAAAAACCGCCCTGTCGCTCATCCCGTCTTCACCTTCGTGCCAAAGTTGGGGAAGTTCCCTCTTAATTGTCTGAGATTTCGCGAAACGGACATAAGTGCAAACTTTGAGTCTGATTATACATAATTACATAGCGCTGATAAGTTAATTCACGTAATACTTATCGGTGTTATCGCTGCTCTTCATAAAATTACTTATTTGTTATTTATGGGACCTGGCCTACCTGCTACATCATCTACATAGTCGTGCCAGTAAGCGAGCACACCCGCTGCTCTAGTGCGCTGGTTCTCAGGCAAGACTGGGGTGAAAAGCTCTTGCACTGCCACCGCTGTCAGGGGCGTCGGCAGATAACAGCATATACTCTTGAATGCGTCTGGGTTTTGGCGCATCATTTGCCGGACATTTAATACAGATAATCCTTCCAAAAATCTGAAAAGGGAAGATGACGACTGAAATTAATAAACCCCGACATTATTTGTTGTATATTACCTTATTTCTAAATATATCCCAAGATTTAAAACCCTCTAAGATAGACTACCCAAAGAAATACTTGTGTTATTTTTAGAGGACAGTTTCGTTAGCTTGGCGTGCTCATTTATTAATGCAGTCTATTTTTATCAATAGCTCACGCTAATGGGTAGGTTTTTGATGATGACTGAAAATCACAGAAATATTGGATGTCAAAAGTTAGTTTTCAACTCTTGAAGCCATTTCACGTGATCTTCACGGGGATATGTATGCCGTGCTTGCTAAATTGCATCATCATCACAGGCTCGTAGCCAGGGGGGTTCGGGAGGGGGGGGGGGTCGAAAGAACCACCCTTTTGGCTTGGAAAAAGTCCACTCTGGGTAAAATTTGACCTAGGCGCATGAAGTTTTTACGGAAAAAGGTCCACTTTTTCAGAAAAAGAACCCCCCCCCCCCTTTTGAAATTGCTGTCTACGGGCCTAATTATAACATAAAACCATGGAAGCGCCAAACCGCGCCATTTAATCAATTTTATCGACAGTTTTATTTCGCTAGTTATTAGCTGCATATGACATTAAGGGTGATGTATGCTACTTGATTTAGCGAATCAAAATGAAACTTAATACCAAGTGCGATAAATCATAGTAGGGAAGTACAACATGCCTCTGAATGCACCCGGAGTTCCTTTCCAACACTTGAAACCTTAATGCCGATTGCACGATCTTTTCTTTATCTTCAAGTTTGCGCACAGGCATGAAGCAGCCAGCAATGTCCAAAAAGGACTCGGCGTTTCCAAGAGCCCTCTCCAACTCCGACATCGTACTTGCATTAGCAATCTGAATGATAAAAATAATCAGCGAAAAAATAAATGTGCCTATAATAATAAATATATTTATGTAACCATGCGTTACAATAGAGAATGCGTTTTACAAAATTCTCTTATTCAACATTATATAATTGTCAAATGTCTTGAGTCAGAAACTCTTGCATGCAATCACGCAAATAGTATCCACTGGTAGATTTTCTAAACCCTACTGTAGCAGTGAAAAGAACTTCAACAGTTCAGACTCTGTTTCTAATGGTTCAAAATTCTTACTTTAATTTGTGAAAGGGAACAATTTTCACTTGTTGTATCTTTATGGTGATGGGGGAGTTATGAAGGTGGGAGTAAGATGATAATTGTAGCATTTTTCATACCTCGGATATCATATGGCGGATTTCCAAGGGATGGACGTCCGAAATATCTGGTTTAACCTCGAAGTCTTTGATTACTATGTCATACAAAGTCTTGGACATAAAGTGCGGTCCCTGCGAAATATGTGCCATTGCCAGGGCTATTGTTTGACCGCAAACATAGTACAGGTCCTGCTCTATCGCTGAAAGAGACGATACGATGATAATACCAATAGACAAAATGTGCAATGTTAAAATTTGTAAGTGATATTCAGTCGAGTGATAGGCACCTTCTATTAGCCTTTAATCGCAGCAGCAGCTGTAATCGTGTAAATTCAAAAGTATCATGAAATTATCAGATCTCCTGAAACTTACGCCTATAAACGGTGGTTAAGACTAAGAGAGAGGAGAGCTGTAAGCATTTGATAACATTTTAATAACCCACCGGGACGGAAAGGGACAATATTTTTGCTTCCATCAGGACCAGCTAACATGCCATGGTTCTTCATGCTATGAAGCAAAAGAGTAAAGAATTCTCTTGTTGGCCCCCTTCGTCAATGGCCCCCTCTGACATTCCAATGTCGTCCATGAATTTTACGGACATTGGCCTGTCTGGCAGGAACGTTTTTCGCAGAAATGCCCTGCGTGCTCCCTCCAGGATTTTGGACCTGGCAATGTTCAGAATATTAGGGCCTTCGTCACGCTTTACTTGAGCATTTAACTCAAGGAGCAGCTCCTGTAAGTTTCGCTCAACAGGCCTGAAAATAGATTATTTAATGATTTAGATGATTTCATATTCATGTCAAGATAAATTAAATATCCGTTGAACTAATAAGAATTGAATAACTGGTTTTTGATAGCCAAATATGAATTACTTCAGGTACGAAACTATAAGGAATTTGATGTGCTTTGGTGTGAGTTGTTACAACCCACACCCGTTACACATGTAGACGTGTTTTTTGAGTGGATTACCATAGCGATTATTTTTTCACAATTTTTTTAATTTGCAAATTTATATTCAATTAAATTAAAATTATACCACGCCAACAGAAGTGGGAACTAGAATCGTATGGCATTTGCTAGAAGTAGCATCAGAAATCTGGATGGGTACATAAGAATATAAGTGCGCCTGGGATTGGGGCTGTAGCTGTGAGGGGGTATCTATTGTCACTGTTGGGTACGAAATCATTTCACTACATTCAAAGTGAAAAATATATCGATTTAAAAGATAAGAAATCATTTAATTTTCTTGACTTTTGATTAGAATCTTAGGAAAATGGAAATCACAACAATGTATATACATTGTACTTCCAAATGAAATGTTCCTATTTGTAACAATATGCCGTATTTTTTAGGAAGTACTTTACATGATACCTTCAATCAAAATAATAACCATTAAACCAGAGGGCTGGTCCTCCATTTCAATTATATACTGATAGGCCAAATAAAAAATGTAACAAGAATAGTAAATAGTACCTGTTTTCCCTCAGACTAGCGGCAATGGCGGTGCGTAAATCTTCATCATCCTCATCCTCACTGTCATCGCTGATGACAAGTAAACTTGAGTATTGCCTGAAATATGAATAGTCATTCCTGTTAAACTAATATGAGACTCTTCTATCATACTTTAACATCGAAAACAAATCTAAAAAATTATAAAAAATTACAAACATGCTGACCCGACACCGTAAACCGTCTTAAAAGTTCTAAGCTGCTAGGCCAGAAATGTAATTTCATTAATTTTTTAAAATTGTTACTGGATTATGCTGATTATCCGGAAAGGAGGATAAGTTGAAAAGTCGGAGAAAAGTACCCCACCTAAATTCGTTTTTGGGCTCCAGACCTATGTATTATACCTTAAACATTCCTGACCATGTAATTTACGGTAAACAAAAGTATAGTGTTAACTCACATATTTCGCTCAAGGTTACTGCCTCTGCCGTCGCTTGTACTCGCAATGGCCTCACTGCTTTCAACGGAAGCTCCGCCTCCAGCCCGAGTCCTGAAGGCAACTTCGGAGCTAGGACTTGTGAATTTGAAGTCCTCCAATGAATCTTCGTCGTCAGTTTCCGAAGAGACTAACCTGGAGGTGGCACTAGTACATGGCTTGCATAGCAGGTACAGCCTCACCGAGCCGGGGATCAGGTGCTCTTTTATGTAAGCTTGGATGGAAAAGCTTTCCATCAAACCATCCCTCATGTTGATGTTGTGGCCGTTTACAATTTCAAAGCTGAAATTGTCTCGCTCACCCACCACCGGGTTTTTGTTAGACGGAAAGAAAGCGTCTGTTATTTTTAACAACAAATCTTGATAGTTAATTGAGAGAGGCAATTTCATCGCAATGGTGTTTTTATCCCCCAATGGGGATCTGACTGTTTGGTGACTGCGGTCCGTTTCACCGTCTTTATTTTCATCGTGCAGACGCATCCCAAATTGGATGACCCTCTCTGATTGCACTGGTCTTCCTGGTCTTTTTGCAGGTCGACTCCCTATGCCTCTATCCCGGCCCCGCCTCAACATGTCTAATAGCTGCTGCCTTCTCTCCTGATTCTGCCTCTGATCATTCCGTTCATGACCGTCCACTTCAGCCGGAGGGTTGGTGACAGCAGGTCTGACGAATCCTCGCAGCAAGCACCTATCGCCCAAGGCAGTTATCCCTAAATCAATCAGCTGCTCATCCGTGAGCATCTGTACCACTGCGCCATCCACCTTGAATTGTACAATAATTTACAAGCATTAATATTACAACAAAACGACAAAGAACACTTAATTATATCCTCAAACCATCAAAAAAGCGTGTAATAAATCATGACTGGTTTTGATAGAATAAATTCAACGGGCATATGAAGGCACATATTAATTTAACTTATGATACCGGTATCTTATAAACGAGTGAATTTGAAATGATTATTAACGGAAGATGGTTGTGAATACCGAATACAATATTTTAACAATTCTTTAAAGGGTGTAGGTGATGGGGTGCCAGGAACGTGTTTTTTTTTTCAGCAACCAAGACGCTGAATGCCAAACAAGGCTTATTTCAGCAGTTAGGGGAGACCGGGGCAAGTTGGCCCAGTTAGACACGTTTGGGCCTTCTACAGGCCTACCCAACTACCAGACTCGGATAAGGATCCTGAATTAACCGGTATATCGGACCCCACTACCCGTTTTCAAGGTGTGTGTCAGATCGCATTTCGGAGTATCAGTCAGAACACCGACAGGATGAGCCCACGCTCGGCTGTCACCTTGATTGGATAGTAAAAGATTGTCGTAAAATCGCTATATGATTTTAAAACCAGATGCATAAAATTGAAAACCACCTAGAACAACCTTAGATTGCCACATTAATCTAATTCAATGCAAAGAAAAAAAAACTATCAAAAGTGGTTAAACCATTCAAACCGAATGTCGTAAAGGGCAGATTTATTGAGGTTTTCGTCCGTCACGTTGAATGGGGGAGGGGGGGGGGTGGCTATGTGTTGCAAGAACCAAAATATCTGTCAACAAAATTTGTTTTGTTTTAATCAAGAATAAATTAATAATGGTATATCAAACAGGTTTTTAATGAGTAAAAACGAATAAAAAAATTGTTTCAAAAGAAAGCAACACATTTAGTTTTAAACCATTGAGTCTGTTTCAACTGTGGACTCTAGCTCTGTTGCGCGCAAAGGTTTGCGGGTAATAAAGGGATTTAACTTGGCTCGCATGGACATTATACTCTTCATATATGATCTTACAAAAGGAATCTATGCCTACCAAATCCCGGTTGTACTGGCTTTAAGTTCGGGGTTAAGAACGCGGACGCGAGCCAAGGGGGCCAACTTGCCCCGGGTGGACACTTTTTATTCTAAAGGATGGCAGCCATTTATGGTGCTAGAATGAGCAACAATGATACATCTATGTGAAACTTGAAACAATGAGCTTCAGTTTGATACCCTATACAGGGGCGGATCCAGAAATATTTTCTGACAGTCCTCCAAATCATCTTTGTTGATCCATCTTCCATTTCTGACCGTCTTCCGACAGATTAAAATTAGATACCCGTCCGTGTAAATTTGAAAATCTGACCATCTTCCGGAAGACCCAGAAGACGCCCTAAATCCGCCCCTGCTATATATAGGGTCTATATGTATTTTATTCCATCAAAAGCCTATGAAAATAGATGTTTAAATCTCTTAAACAAAATTACTGTTAGGTGCAAAACTCGTTTATTTCCACTCACGGCTTAAGTAAACTTTTTAACGTCCGACATTTTCTTAGCATTGTAGGCTACGGTCACTTTACAAGAGTATGTGGGCAATTTTTTTAACCTCGTATTCACTTATTCATAAATTGACGGGAGGCCAATTTAGCCGCAGTCTCCCTACCCAGTATACCTGTCATATTAATTTAAATTAGTTACAAAATTGTGATGTAAGGAAATGTAACACTAAATAAGGTCCACTGGACACACACGTGTAGACTGTATACTCGTAGTTTGTAAACCCACCCGAATCAAAGGAAATGTGTTTCAAATTTCAAGTAATTAGCAGGGACATACATGATAAACAAAATTCCCCGATTACCCCTCCCATAACAGAAACACTTTGTAGTTTGAAAGCGGATATGCTGTTTTGAAATCCCAGGCAGGGTGTATCAATCTTTCTAATTAGTTTTGACTCTCTCTCTCTCTCTCTCTCTCTCTCTCTCTCTCTCCAAACAATCTATTGAGCCTTATATTTCATTAAGTAACTGTTTTTGTTATAAAATGTTGATATTGCATATTATTTCGTCGTATAGAAAGTTATCCGCGTTCTTAACCCCGAACTTAAAGCCAGTACAACCGGGAATTGGTAGGCATAGATTCCTTGTGTAAGATTATATATGAAGAGTATAATGTCCATGCGAACATTGGTAACATTTTAAGTTGTCGTTTATAACTGTTTTAGGTAAGCTATATTGGAAATGTACTGTTCTTTTTAATAAAAAATCTAACAAAATTAGATGAGAAAATGTCCTTTATTCCAGGAAAATTCATTAAGTTCTATTTTTTTACTCAAAAATCCCTGTTGTACTGCCTTTAAAGGTATAATCCAATCCAAAAGTGTCGCCCATGCTTTTTAAGCCCAAACGAATTCAATAAATCTCTCCTTGAACTCCTAAATGAACATATTTGAGACTTTTCTATCGAAAATAAAATCTTTCATTTACAAACGCGCTGGAACGCCACTGGCAACCATCTTAAAAGCCTTAAACCACTAGCCCAGAAGTGAAATTTTATCAATTTCTTTTCAAAATTGTTACTGGGTTATGCTTACTATGCGGAAAGGAAGAAAAGTTTGAGAGTAGAGGAAAATAAGTTTTACTCCAGGATAAATCGTTTCCCGGCCAAAACCCTATACATTGTACCTTTAAAAGAAAATCTGTCATAACGCACGCTTTTTATAACCATACTGTACTCAGATCGAAATTGGATTTTTTACACGATTAATGAAGGGAACACGATTTTAAAAAATCATTTTTTTCGCATATTCTTGGGGGAAAATTATACGAAATTACAAACAATTTCATCAGACAGTACCTTTTGATCCCTGACATTCCGTATAACGGTATCTGAAACTCCCCTGGTTTGCAGAAACTCGCAGATCTGAAATCAATTCAGCAAAGAAATAATGAAATCCCTGATAATAATCCTTTTATTCAGGGTCGTCAACTAGCGTTATACCTTTTTGAATTAAAAATGATACCATTCTATTAATAGGCCTATAAGCAAGTAACATAAATCATATTAGTTATATGATTTTAAAAACGGTTATGAAACACACGGTTTTGTTCTAACGCTATCATACATGTAATTTAAAGAAAAAATGAAACGGTACGAGTAAAAAAAAAGTAAGTAAAGGTGTCAAGTACCTCATCCACAGTTTTCATCTCGACAGATAGATGGTATATTCTTGACCTCTTCGTTAGGTTTCAAACTTTGCTATGGTTACTTTAAAATCGGAATGACTTGAACGCTAATTAATACCAGGAATGACTTGAACGCTAATTAAATTCTGAATGAACGGCTCTAGATAGTAGCGAGGGCGGGATATTTATGACGTATTTTAGAAGCAGAATACATCTCTTGGACAAACACATCACACAAACATTTAAAAATACATTGTCGAAAAATAACGTTAAGTATTATTAGAAATAACAATGGTATTCCCTTTGCATAACACTGCAAGTGGGACTCTAATTATATAGGTGGTAAATATAGATGGGAAACTTAAGTTAACGGCAGTGGCCCCACGAACAGACCCACCAACCTTGTGTGTATGTAACAATAGCATGCACCGTGACGGGATCTGGCAAATGTAAGGTTCTCATTACCTATTCATCACACGGGCCGAGATGGCCAGGAATTACCACCGCGGTGAAAATTATTTTCCACCGCGGTGTAAATTAATTTTCACCGCGGTGTAAATTAATTTTCACCACGGTGAAAATTAATTCCCACCGCGGTGTAAATTATTTTTCACCACGGTGAAAATTAATTCCCACCGCGGTGTATATTATTTTTCACCGCGGTGAAAATAATTTTCACCGCGGTAGAAATAATTTTCACCGCGGTGATAATTCCATAAAATAAAACTTAAATGAAAATAAAAAAAAGTTAATATGATACTAATAAAGCTCCGTACATATGACCATTATCTTGTGCCTAAATTCTTTTTAATGTGCCTCACAACAAAAAAATTACGTATTTTGATTTTGAACTTATTTTACCTCTCCGAAAATATTGTTTTCCTAATAATAAACAAACCAGGTTGACCTGGGACAAAAAAGAATTGTTAGAATTTGACGAAGATGCATATTTAACCTTTACAACTGAGTGTAATCGACCTACGGAGACCGATAGTTTCGAGGGGACGGAACCCTAAGTACCCTTATGGTCTATATATATACATAAAGAGGGGTTATAAGCTCTGAATAAATAAAATAGCATGGGCCAGTTGATATGTTCTTGACGAAGGCTCTATGGAGACTGAAATGGCGGTCCAGGCTCAAAGAGGGGAAATGCCATTGTAAAAAATTCTCCACTTATTACTATAAAAGTTATTCATTGATTTAGTAGTGCTACATATACAAAGTATGCCATTCCTTTGTAGGTATCTGTATATCAGTTCATTCTCACAGAGAGAGTTGCTTTAAATCGATATATCTATGAGTATATTCTTAAATCAGCGTGACTTAAAAAAGACCAAAAATAAAACACAAGGTGGGATTTAAAAAAAAACAAGAAACCAGCCAATAAGGCCAATATTTTAATATTGTTAAAACAACAAAGGTGATGTACTCACGATCTCGCTCTCTCTCTCTCTCTCTCTCTCGCTCGCTCGCTCGCTCACCTGCTGTGGTGCTTTCGTTGAAACCAATGTCTTACACACGAAGACAAACAACCGTGACCTTGGATGATGCTACTCTACAGGTAGAGAACATAACAGAATACAAATATGCTAAATATACACCCCTAGTCGTGCTGGGACTGCAGGGCTCGGAGAAGAAGGGGGGATAGGACAAGACAAACAACATTATAGCAAGGGGATATTTCATTTATCACACGAGAAAACTATTAAAGTACAATCTTCCTTGTAAAATAACCGAGGCGCTTGTATATCTTTTAAATTTTAATGGTGGTCGTCCTGATCACCATCAATCTGTGCAAAGTATTGACCATTCATATAATAATTAATATTTCTCAAATTACTTTTTTTTCATGAAAAATCTGTAGCTTTACATTAGCAACAAATTCTTCCCATGTACCTCCCTTTGTAATAATATACCGTTGAGTGTGATATTTGTCCAAAAATTCACCGCAAGCTACAAGATTAATTGCAATGCAAGGTTTAGCTGTTGATTATTCATAACGGATATGTCTCTATTTGTAACAAAGCAGAAAAAGATTTTGGCATTATTAACATGATGACAGTAGATCTAAGCTTTTATACAGGTGTATAATGATCAAGTTGTGGTCTTTAACTTTGGATACTGACCAAACCTAAAAATTCGTGACATTTTACTATCTTGCCCATTTATCTGAACCCTTTGAATTGCCTCTTTATGAGTGGCCATAGTTGCAAATACGGATAACAAAATACAGTGATGACCAAGCAGGATTGTTTGTAATTTATTATGATTCATAATATGAAGATTGTTGTCTGTCTGTTATAAATGATATTGATATTTGATGGTTGTGGTTCAAATAAGATACTTCTTGTAAACAGATCTAGATCAACCTCGGTCGACCAGACTAAATTGTGAAAAGAAGGGGTGAGATTCACAATGAAAATAGTGGTTGTTTCCCTTCTCTTTTTTCTTGCTTTGCAAAATAAGCATAGATAAATATAGGTTTAATAGTTTGTGTCAAAGCAGCGTGACCTATCAGTGCCCGTCTGAGTTTATATAGAACAAACACCGTGCACTACTGCTTATGGTTTTATAAACAATCTGGGTCATTTTATGTACGTGTATTTTATGACTTTAACTTACTGTGGTGCGCAAGAAATCAACAAATCACAGTGGAATGAGTGAATTTTGTAATTTTTGCACCA
This sequence comes from Lingula anatina, assembly GCF_001039355.2. The sequence continues at coordinate 290,636 of NW_019775014.1, read as the reverse complement.
TTATTCGGTCTCTTTTTTATTTTTTTAAAATAACATCAAAATAGGATCGCTTTCAACCGCCGCTCTCTATCAAAATACATGTAGAAGTCAAGAAAAATGTTGAACAGAGCTAGGGTTTGGTGTCTGTTTAAAACTGAAGTGTATAGGCATAATAATATAAAAATAATAATATAATAATATAATTGGAATGCGGTCGACACTCCTCACTGCACCTGTGCTACCCCTGATACTCCTTTACTCTTCTCATTCAGATACCCTCTACGGAATGGAAGTTACACGTCCCTTTTCCATTAAATGAAATATTGCAGGGTAATAAGGTCTGTTTTAGAACTCAGAAAGAAAAGCTATCATTGTTCCTTCGTGGTTATAAATCTTTTACTGTGGGACAAAATGAAATGATCTTTGTTACCTTATCTACGTTCCTACATGTAAATGTACTTGACAACTTTGAAATCACTTAAACAGTACTCTTTTTTCGCTTTTTTAATTCAATAATTTTTCCATTTTTGTTTAGTTTGTGCGTGTTAATAATATTATCGATTTATTTTTTGTTTATTCATTTATCTAGTTAGCTGTTCATTAGCCTTACGTTCATTTAGTTATGACCATTTTTTATATCTCTCTTCTGTATGACCTTTTAACGTATGGCCTGTCTATGATCGGTGGTGAAACCTCAAATATTTTCACAAAACCATGTAATCCCGTTGACCTTCCAAGAAGGACATTGGCCCACACCCGTGGATCTGATGAAGAGATGCAAAATGGGTAAAAGTCTCACACTTTCTGTTACGAATATGCCAAACTGCACCATATTTTGCAGAAGATTACCTGTTTGTACGCCCACGACTAAGACAATACATTTTTCTTTTTTGTTTGTATAATTTGTCAACTTTTTACAGGTGCTGCGGATGCAAAGATTCTTCAGATCGTTTTTCATTGCTTTCCACACTTTGGTTCAACGTTGATAGAGCTTATACTTTCTTTTAACGGTATATTCAAGTCCTACATGTAATATTGAAATGACATGTAAAATAAAATCTACAAAAACAATAAAAGATACATTTTGTTTTGATAATGCTCACCTTGCTGTAGAAGACAGCTACACCACCTCTTCTTCACTCACAAACACGTTACAGCAGGTCAAGCCGTGACCTGTATCTGTACATGTATAATGGGTGACGGCCTCCAGGATGTTAGAGACAATTTACCTGTCTAACCACCCGACCCCCATTCGCTCAAACACAACAAAAGAAGAAGGAAATAACTAAGTTAATGCCTCTTATTGTCCTTGGGCGCATTCACAGTGGAGTTGTGCAGACTCAGTTTAGAAGACACCTTCTTAGCACAACGTGTAATAGTGGTTTAAAGCTAAAGGTGGTTATTCTCTCAATACGCCATACGACATATGGTTAAAATGGATTAATTTGGTTTTAAAAGTTATAGTACGTTCTTCTGGCAAACTTCAGTTTGGACTTAGTTACAACTTGACTGGAAATTGGGTCCCGTGTACCGGTTTGTAAGGAGTTGTTAAACATACCTAAGGATTCATTTCCAGTGACACGATCGGTCTACGTAGATTCACCCAAATCTGCAGGGACTCTCGCTGAATACAATCTGATTAAAAGATTAACACGCCTCTTCTTTTTTCCAACATACTCACACAATCACCAGCTTTTCAATATTCTTCTCAACGCCAGTAGGAGGCTTATTAATCTGTTAATATGATTGCATTCAGCGAAAACTCCCGCGAAGTTGGATCGATCTTACGTAAAAGATAGGTTTGATACTATAGTTTTGGGAATGGGCCCTAAAGAGTGCAAACACTCTGCTGACAACGGGAGCAAATACAGTGTACAGTGCAAATATAGTGAACGTGGGTATATAAAAGGTAATTCCTTGGCGTCTAATTCACAAATTTACCCTGGCAATACGTCGACTAGAAGGCACGGGTTTTCGACACTTTTTTCGCGCAAATGTATTAGTAATATAAAAATAAATATTATATCCTGGACTACAGTTTCTGTAATTTATTTTTATACTTAGTAAAAATGTTAATGCATCTATGACTATCTATGGTAGCTTATTGTGTGACGAGATCTTCCAAATACATGTATTTACGGAACTACAGTGGCGAATTTGGGGGGGTGTCAAGGGAGTCCTGACCACCATCCCCCTTCGATTTCTGAAAAAAAAATTACACCAGTAGGATCCCCTCTTGAAATTAGACTTTTGCCTAGCTGAATCACAGTTGTAAACGGGCGTACCGAATGACACCGTTCGATCTCTAAAATATCAATACCCTTTAGCGAACCCTACGCCAAGAGGGGGGGGCTTTGCATCCGTGGACACCCCCTTCAAATACTGAGTAATCCTGGATCCGCCCCTGAACTATGTGTAACTTTAGATAAAGTGTGGAAGAAACTTAATTGTCGGTATTTATTTATTTATTTAAAATTGACCTATAAATAATTGTTGTTTTTGTTATTAGTATGATACCTACTATAATTTTGAAAAATTGTATGTAATGCAATTTCTTTGTCATTTTTCATTTGTCAGTTTTTCTTCTTTTCTTTATCATGTGCACATGCTAAACTTTGTGTTCTTTTTACTGTGATTTCTATCATATGCGAATAAAATAATGTTATTTATACCCTCTGTGTATAATAGGCAAGCCCTGGTAACAAGTTAAAACCAAGTGCAGCGTCAAAATTCGAGGAGGGGAATAGAATTGTTAATTTGTGTACTAGTATATGCGTTTTCATCATACACCGTGCGGTGCCTTACCCGAACGGCATAAAAGGCGGTCACCGTGCATTTTCTTAGATATTTATGTTATCGTAGGATGTAGGTGTTTTGAACCTAGAATGCAGTAGTGGTGCTCTTTGAAGGCGTGGCCAAAGCATTCCAGTCTGCTCCGTGTTCAGCACCACTGCAGTGCGTTATGTTATAGTGAAGAATGACGACTCACTTTTTCACAGAATCTACAAGTATTTATACTCTATTTTCCCAAAGAATTTTCCATTCTCATATTACAAAACGCTATTCAATATTTCCTAATTAAGTAATTTCAGAGAGACTTGTTTCAATTCAAAATATTTTCCGAATTACTCATGCTTGGACCTTGTCCATCTCGAGTATGCATGAGTTTTACACGTGTTAGAAACGTGCAAATCTATAGAAAAATTGACAAATCAGATCCAACTATATATGACTTTGAAATGTTCCATCCATTCTTACTTCGAGAACACTCTCTACACTTGTTGACACTTAAAAAATTTTAACTTGCACTCAATAACTTCCTACACATTTGACTCTGTTTTATTTGTTTTTGTAATTATCGAAAGTGTAAGTCTTCTGCTTTACAACAATAATATTCAACCACCATGAAGAGCCCAAATTCTAACTTACGTCAGAGATAAAAAAAAAACAACCGATTGAACAAAGCTTTTTTATATGAAATTTTAAAGTTTTTAAAGTCTGGTAAAATTAAGCACAATTTTGGTGCTGTTATTTTCACTCATCAAGTTGACCCAGGTTGCTTTAAAAGGTGAATTGACCTGTCATTTTTATGGGTTGGCAAATGGCATTTTGTTATCTCATATCATCTTATTATATTTCTATTTTTATTCCTGTAGCTTTAACAACTTACTATTTACCAGAGGGTCGTTATACATCTTTTTTGTTTAAATAATGAAATCAATGCTGGTTCCTACGTAAATTTCTACTTTTGCGAGAAAAGTGTATGTAGCAAAGAACTGTAACCATTCACTTGACTGAAGCCAGTGGAGAAAAAGAAAATAAGAAGTATTAACAATTTACTTTTGTTGGTATTTTACAGATCGAAAATCGATTAAAAACGTCATTCTTTTAAGAAAGTGACATCGACATTTTGGAGCAGAAGTAACTTTAATAGCTTGATTTGAAGAAGCTATTATTGTAGCAACATAAAATTGTTGAAAACGGCATCAAAGTCAATGCCTGGCCTAAATCCCGTAGTCGCCTCCTTAGAAATGCGTGTGGAACAGGGCAGTCAATTTCTATTTGCTTATGCTGTAAACGTTACTTAAACCCGTCTGTGAACCCATTTCGTATAGAATTCCTCCAAAGAAATTATTTTTGTTTGGGTATTCATTGCTGACTTTAAGCCTTGGACTCGCCCAGTTCAGAGGGGCAAATGAGGAAAGCTCGATTAATTAAATAAACTCATCGTTAGCAAATTTTTATGGAAATGCTTCCAATATTTGCCAAAATGCTTTTGTAGTACTTAAGCATAAAAAATCTCCCCGTGATATTCACTAGTTGCTGTGTCTTCATTTCCCCTTACGGGTCTCCTTTGGTTTTCGTTTCGGAAGCCCCCGTCGGTCCCCTGGTATCCCGAGGTAAAGGTTGACAGCAGTGTGATCCAGGCACTGATCTACTTAGTGTGTTTTCGTAATTTATTGTTTATATAAGACCCGCAAAACGCCATGAGAAAATACTATTTTTTGATTCGATATCTGAAACAAAGCGTTTTCATAAGAAATTCGTTTTTGGTAGGGGATATATTTTGCGAGTCTGCATGGATATGCATTTTTAAGTTTTTGTTATCTTAGTATGTGCATTCCATTAGTCGTCCCCGTGCATGAAGACCTTAAACTAAGAAGTCACCCGTTCAATGTCTTTATTTACGCTGTGATGCGTCCATTCATCATAACCTGAATGTCATCCCCGCAAGTGGCTTTTTCACTGACCTCCTCACAATGCCTACGTCAGAATACAAATAATGTACAACAAAAAAATGCAAATACCCCGCCGCATCAATACCGCCAATAATGGTCGACGGGACGTGGTAAACAGAGCATTACGGGCCGCTAGGGGAAGGAGTTGTTGTCACTGTGTGCAAGTGCTCGCTTACCTACGCCCTTGATTCCGCCATCGCCCTCTCACTTCATCCCAATCTCCCGGCTGAGAAGGACGTACACGCCATACAGACATGGACGGAGGACGCATCGGTAAGATAAGCTAACTTCTTTATTTAGCGTTCTCGATCCAAATAATTTTAATGCTTTTCTTAATGTTCTCGTTTGAATTATTGTAAGCTGTGTAAAGTGAAACTGTAACTTTAGTATTGCGAAAGATTAAGTTTAGTATCGAGGTAGAGAAAATATTAAATATTAAATGCTGGCGTTCGTAGAGCATAAATACAAAATATTGATGTCAACTGGATAATTCCCACATTACTGTTACCAGTCTCCACAAACAGAGTGCGAATCCGTCATCAAACGCTACTACTTCAATACATTTATTTAAACAAAATATAAGCCACAGCATAATTTGCTAACAAAAAAGGGGGTAGAATAATCATAGTTAAACTGATTCCTATTTCTACGTGAAGTGTTCCTGGCTGTCGCCGTTGCAGTCTTCGGCTCCCTGACGTCCGCTCAGGATACATGCGCCAAGAAAACCTACACCATTGCTGTCGGACACGACTTCGGAGCCCACGAATACATGTAAGGCAGGGCAGCCGCCATTCTCCTATCTTTATAATGATAGTCTGTATAAGTTTCCTTTTATAGAAAATCGAATAAAAGTGTGAAATTAATAGGTGTTCTTCTTTTCAAATAACATAGCTAGGGTATCTGTTTAATGAATATACTGCTACGTGTCAATGTACCGGTATACCGGTATGCTGCCGCTCTCTCTCTCTCTCTCTCTCTCTCTCTCTCTCTCTCTGTGTGTGTGCTTGAATTTAAGTTTTCAGCATATTTTATTTCTCAGCATTATCATTCCGGTCTCCTGAGATTTGAATGTTAGTTCTTTGATCACTTTCAAGTGTCGTTTTTTAGTTTTGTTCTCCAAGAAGTTCACTGGTGTTTCTATCTGTTGCAGTGATAACACGGGATATTTGGCTGGATTCCATCTGGAGTTGATTGACGCAGGTATAAAACTAATTAAAAAATATCAAAGATTTAAATGGGTAATTAACCGAAGGATTGTAAAGCCTCCTGCTAATTATATTGTTTTATTTATTTATTTCTTCGTGTAAGGGAAAATACTTGCATGCATTATAAATGTATCAAACTAGCATAGAAAATTATTGGAAAACAGCGTATTTTATTTATTTTTAAATTTTGTTATACGCAGTGTGTACCGAGGCCGGCATGGACTGTCGTACAGTATGGGATAAGTACAGCAATTGTTGGGCTGTCACCGCAGGACAACCAGCACACGGCGGCATGGGTACGTGACGAAATAACAGCAGTTCACTCAAACCTCTAAAGGGGTAATTTCCCAAATAATGGCCTCTTATTTTACATAACGGCTCTGAGGCATTTGTACCTTTTTAATGTGTGGCAGCATATTTATTAGTAATACGTATTTGATTCATTTTATTGAATATTGCGATTTGCATGTGAATAGGACAGTCTCTGTTTTATATATGTATAATGACATATTGTGGAATACAGAAATGGGACGTTTAATTATACTCATTGAAAGATACATTTTCATGTAAATGAGCATTACCATTTGGTCAAGAAGACCTCAATTGTCATCGCTGTACATATATTTTTTCTCAGGTTTGTTTGGGAAGTGGTACGACGCCTGTACCGGTTGGTATAAAACAGTAGGTCGTGTACAGGTGTTCAGTTTCGCCAGGCCCCACACCAAGGCCCCCCTGTCCGCTTTTTATATCAAAAATGGAGGCACTTCGGTGACCGTGTCCACTCTTACTGGAAAAACTATTGGTAAGCTGTACAGCTTATTTTAGAACTTTCTTTTTTGGTTGTCAGTAATTAATTCTTAAGACACTAATTTTGAATGTTGTTGCTGTTTATATAACCTGAATTTTTGATAAGCTGAGTGTGGTAATAAATGCTAAAAATTAGAGTAACAAAAAACGTGTGAGCTGCAAACTGCTTTTTCAGGTAATATTTCAGAAGTTCCGAAGGTAACGAGCTTACATTCAATGTGTATTTCATTTTTAAAAATAACTTTATAAAATGCCCGTCCACCATATAAACTTTGTAATTTGTATAATCAGCTGACGTGAAGTTTAAACACCCTTCCTGCAGGTTTCGTGGAAGGCTGGGCTAGCGATGAAGCCTGCGTTCGGAGACAGCAAGGCAGCAGCACCTCATTTACCGCTAAGAACGTCCCCACTCCCACAGATATGGTGGCCCAGCTTAAAAGTGGCGCAGTAAGTCACAGCTCCTTAATTATCCCACACATATTTCCATGTCATTATAATTCTCATTATATATCTCAAAATTAGATCTCACATTTTATTAGTAACTTACATCTAACTAGTACATCTGTTCGTTATATAAGATATATACTTCTTCATTCACAAACTGGCAATCCAATTACCAATTAGAGAATGGTATTGCACCAATTGTATTGTTGTACTAGTACAGAAATAAATTAAATTGAATATAAAACTAAGTAGTAATTTACCATCTCTTGTTAATACAGCTGTGTCTATTTTTAAATATTAAAATAATATTTCATCTGTTTACTTCCTTTAAAACAGATCGACGCTGGGTTTGCGTCCGTCCACGACATGGCCCCTTACGCCAGTGAGGTGACCAAAGTGACCGGCGGAGAATTCAGCTGCATGCTCAGCGGGAGTAGCATGATGACCCGAAAAGACAACGACTTCATCTCCAAATGGGAGGCCGGCCTGGACAAACTCATCAGCAGTGGGAAATTTAAGAAAATCTGCGACGCAGCTTCGATTCACAGTAAGTCCTTATTATGGGACCTTACATATATAATTGATATGTCTATACTCAATTTTTTCATCTTAGGTTTCGATATAGATATGCGCTTTCTATTTATTCTTTTACTAAAGCTTGGATATACCTGCGCACGATGAACAAAATAATAATAATAACAATGGCTGGATTTTTTTTTTTTTTTTTGTCATTCGTTATTCGTTTAATCGCACAGTTCGGTTTTTTTTTTTTTTTTTTTTTTTTAAGCAACGTATAATATTCTTGTTTTTTTTTATAAATCATTGGTATTAACAAGCAGACTTATCTTTTTTTCTCAGATTAGAGTGTTCCGTCCATTCTTCGTTTCCTTCAACTTGCCGTATTCTGTCACCAGGGGAGAAGAAATCATCTTACAAGCTGTCGTATTTAACTACATGGACAGAGAGCTGAACGTAAGTATC
>NW_019775014.1:266750-282450 GCF_001039355.2 Lingula anatina | reverse complement strand
GTTATTCGTTTAATCGCACAGTTCGGTTTTTTTTTTTTTTTATTTTCAATTGTTTAAGCATCATTAACATCGATAAAACATATATAATTAATGTACTTCATTATGTCAATTCCAGGCAGCCGAGGCAGCATCGATTGTGTAAATGGATAAAAGGAATACGACCCCGTCATGAAACACAATCCAAAGTGATAAAACGGACAAAATACACGCTTTCTTCAGATGTTTTGGGCAAATTATCCAAGAGACTCAGAATGGAGTCTTCACTACATAAAATATGATGTACTGAAGAAGGAATTCACACTATGTAAATAAGATGTTTTTGCTGATACCTATTGAAACTGGAGCGTGTTGTAGAGTACCTTAGCTGCTTCCATAAAGACCCTTTTATCATTTATCATTTAAATAGCTGGAACTCTACTAATGGAAGAGAATATTACCTTTGCCTAGTACTTTGTTTTTGCAACTAGATCAGTGATAAACATACGGCTTCATATTCTAGATAATTGTAAATTTTTCATATTTACGTCAGGAACTTGCCATACAGAAAGCGGCCATGCTACTTTACTGATCACTGATATATAAAGAAAAACATTTTGATTAATGATATTATTCCTTATTACACTTTACTTCAATGTAACCTGGACAGGAGATAATTTTGTATAACAAAGTTCAAGTCGATTATTAAAAGTATATAAATAATTCATTGTGTACTGTTCGTTTTATTTTTTCTCCAAACATCTCGGAATAAGAAATAAAGAACTCCCTTTGTCGACATATACCCCCCCCCCACCCTACCCCAAATAAAATAGCCTTATATTTATTGACCCCGAGCGCTTGGCAAACTCTATGTCCACCAAAACAAAATTGACATGTATTATCCAGACACATATCTGTGAATATCTTGGGAAAGATCAATCTGTGCCCCTGGTACTCTTGGTCAAGGTGGAGATAAGTGTTAGTTTGGGAAAGAGCGACAGCAGCAGAGCAGGACTTGTAAATAGACATAGATACATAGAAATGGGATGAGTTTACATTTGAGAGAGCTATCTGAAACTATCTGATGGGAAAAGGACCCAGAAGGGTACCCCATTTAAAATGCCTCAGACTGTTATTGTAGACGCGATTTACATTACCCGGTGACCGTGACTTCGTAGTCTTAATATAAACCTTGTGTCTCCTGTTGTAAGTTAACCGCAGCCTGGTCGTCCATAGAAAAACAACCTCCTGTATTGTAGCACAAGAATTTTCTTTAGATATTCACCTCATCCATTGTCTCGTTCTCCATTTTTTAACGTGCTTGCAATGCACCGATAGCGAGGGCGCTGTGTGGAGACAGCTATTAGATTTTTACGTGTTAAAATACAAAGGAAGGCATTTGTAAAAGCCGATGTTTTCTTCTTTCACGTGCAATCTGCTGAACAAAGTATGAATGCTTTCAGCCATCGATGTTTTTCATGACCCAAGAACTCATTCATCTATAATATCTAGGGGACTAAAATACCTTTCTATTGATTAACTAAAAAACAGGTGTAAATTGTAAAGCCGCTTTATGCAATAGGATGAAAAACCAATACCTTGGCTTCAAGGTTAGTCGACCAGGTATGTTGAAAGCAGCAAAGAGAAGTTGCATGCACAAAGTAACAATACATGTTATACAAGATGTATCAGGTAGATCTGCTGCATTTGGACTCTGCGTGATCACAATGTTTTTTATCCATTCTTATTACTCTGGTTTTTGGACGAGTTTTATTCGTCCAGGCCTGGCAATAGAGGTCTTTTTCTAAAGAGATAAGATGATTTTAAGTGAAAAAGTCTAGAATGTATCCTTATTGGCATGCTAAGTGCAGTATTTCTACCCTGTACAATTCAGAGATGTGAACATATTGACTTTTGAGCTTAACAATCCTTTTTGCTGAGGGATATTTCTTTGTGTTCTATCACACTCCTAAAACCAATCTGCTATGCAGCAAATTCATTTTTGTAAATAAATTATTAATAATCTCGACGAGAGGTTTAGTTGCTACAAAGCTGTACATAAGACATGCCATGTTTTACAGGCCTGTAGCCAGCTATTTCTAAAAGGGGGGGGGGTCTTTTTCTGAAAAAAAAAAGGACCTTTTACCAACAAATCTTTGTGCGCCTAGATAACATTTAACCCAGATCGAACCTTTTCCCGGCAAAAGGGAGGGTTCTTTTGAACAGCTAAAACACCTCTGATACTGGCAGATGCACATGTAGTAGATTACTAGCCTCACTTTGCTATAAAGGTACAATGTACAGGTACTGCCCTCAGAGCGCCACCCGCACAGCAAAGCCACAATCTACATGCACCATATAATTCACTAAATTAGGGACATCAGGGTTTTGCTATGGCTTGTTACATATTACTACATGCAACTGTCCTCGTTTGGAAATAAAATAGGCCAAAATTGCGGTCTGACACTTTTATGTTGCTAAAATACGTAAAATTCCATTTAAATAATTAAAAGAGGCCGGTAGTGGCGGAAACGCAGGGTTGTTCTCGATGTGACCGAGCAATTTCTATACACCATTGAAACTCCTTAACGTAAGACCTATTGAAATACACAGTCCCCACGAAAACGAGAAATAGACTCGTCCGCCTTCGTCGTAGTGGAAGACGCAGTGGTGGGGCAGGTATGTGTATTTTACCAGTAATTAAGTCTTGATTAGTCTCTTTTTACTTGATTTTAAAAACGCAATTATGTCGTATATATATTTGTACGTATTACTATTGTTTCATCTGTGAAATAAGAGTAACCCATTCACATATCGGCCAGTACAGTCGATCAAAGCCGTGCTGGTCGGTCTACTTGTCAATTTACCGACTGTCGCAGATGACCTTAACTGCAGGTGTAGTAATTGCGTCGAGAGTCCGCCCCCCCCCCCCCCCCTCACCGGCCTCTGCCCACCCACCCCGACCCCCAGTGACCTGTGTAGTGACCGTGCCCATGCCATGGGTCACTATGACCACATTTTCAACTCGTCACCATAAATAATTCATAACTGATATGGAAATCCTGTGTTAAATTTCTGATCTCAAACATGTCGCAATCCAGGTCATTTTCTACATTTACACAATAACTCATACTTTCTGCACCGTTGTCATAGACGACGATTTCTTGCCTTTTAATCAATGTCCACAGTTGTAGCAAAAGATCGTTTATTGCAGAGTATTATTCCAGTTAAAAAGAGAACAGGTCGCTAACTTACACATACATGTACGTAGCAGACATAAAAACTTGTAGCGAATGCTGTTTTTTCTTTGGACCCCGATATTGTCGTCCATTGTGACGTAAGATATACATTTGACCAGTGTTAGTCTAAAAATAAATATGGAAGAATATTGGACCTCTTTATACAAGACGCACGAAATAGTTTTAAATTCGTTTATGTCAGAATATTTTTAACTAATGGTTACTTTTTTTAGTGAACAACTACAAATTTATCACGAATAATAATGAACCAAAAGGTTGGTCTAAATATTCGATCAACTTCAGAATTCTTATTTTATTATTCTTTAATTTAATCATATATTTACTCATCTATTCATTTTGCACCCCGACTGCAGAAAACGTTAGGTACGTGTCTGCGTCAAAACTATAGATAACTGACATGTCCACGCACCGTGGCTAACTGCTAAGAAACACGGCATAAAGACTAGATAGATTTGATTTGGGGCGTTTTATAAGTATGATACACAGATCCGCGAAGAGATACAAATTGACGGCGTAGACTGTCATTAAAAAGCCAAGGAAGTCTCTGTGAAATTTCGATTAAGTATACAGTAAAACCCCTTATTTGTATCGGTTCATGGGCTTGTCAACCTACTCCCTGCCACCTCTGGGTCATTTTAATGTAAATTTTATTGTGAGTTGGGGGTCATCTCCAAGACATCTCAGGTCATTTATGGTCATCTCGGGCTATAGCGTTGTTATCTTAATAGCAGGGTCTTACATCCCATTCTCATAGATTAGATCGACCTACATTGGATCGACCTAACTCCCTGGGGTTCACGCTAAATAGCTGTCAGCCGGGCGGACACGAAAGTTAATTACCCCTTAAAGCTTGTAGTAGGCGGGGACGGACACTTAAGGGGGATTATCTGACAGTAATCTAGTGAGACTCCCCGCGGTGATAGATCGATCTAAAAGTTGTGAGAACAGAGCCTTTGACAACATGAACACATGCTAGTGGCTCCACCTGCAGGTGCAGGGTGATAGTCCCATGGCTATGTACTTGACAATTCCCATTTTAGTTGTGTGGATCGAACCCGCTTTTCGTCACAGAAGGATAATCATGAAAAGATCAATGGAATGAATTGAGAATGATAATAAAAAATTCTTATCTTTGTCATTTTGGCCTAGATGTATTTTGGTTGTCCCCATAATGGCTGCATAATTTACATCTTCCGCACCGGTGAGCTTTCATTTCCTTAAGAGCTGTTTTTGCAGAGGTATTTTATGTCACAGAAAGGAATATCGATATCAAAACACGAATTACAAAAGAATCAATTTTGCCAGAAGATCCAGGGTGGATGTTGTCTGGGACGTTTGAAAGTGTTGATTCAATGACGTTTTCATTTGCCAGGTCATCGCCTTCTTTATTTTTTTAATATGTTTTGCGAATAAAGGTGCTGTTTTCATGAACACGGAAAATAAGACATACGAGTAGTGAGGGTCGGGTTTTTTCTTCATAATCACTTTTTTTGCGGAATGTGGAGTCGATAGGAAGAGGTAGGTTTGGCAGCCTCTAAACACAAGATGGAAGCCAAAATAGTTTGCATGTTTATCCCATTGAAACGCTCGTAAATAAACTTTATTTGGACATTTTGGGCATTAACGCTTCACTGTAATACATTTCTGATTCGCCGACGCACTAACGTGACCCGCTGTAGTTAATATGACGCGCTGCCTTACAGATTTGATAGACACATGTAGCTCTTAATTTGTACCAATAACATTTGTATGATCCTGAAAGGTGGGTGGAAAATTGCGGGAAAGACCCATTTCACACCACAAACGTGTTTGGCAGCCATATTAGCATCGCAGGATCCGGGGTACAAATAATTTTTCGAAAAGTTGAGATTTTTTATGATCTTGGGATTAGGTGCGGTACTGACTATATCATATATATATATATTTTAAAACCGCACCACCTATGATATTTGAGTTGTACTGATTGTTTTTCAATAATTAATATTATATTTTAAGGCACTTGTCGCCTTAATCTGATACCATGGATCCAGGGTCGAGATCAAACAGCACCACCAACCTGTCAGGAGGCCAGCAAGCTTCAGGTACATATATTTCTACATATATCTGTTATTAATCTAAACCTTGCGTCCCTCCTCTCCCCTCACAGGTTCATGTACACCTGAGAAGGTGTGATATCTGAGGCCATGGAGAAGTTTCAAGTTATGGAGGGTGGCGCGCAACCGCAGGCATCAGGTATAAAGAATTACACAATTATCGCAAGTTCACTTTAAAGCAAATTATAATCTAGAATATAATTTTTTTACATGACGTAGGTATATTATTTTCGACTTGACGATTTAGTTTTTATTCTATTCAATTGATTTTTAGTCATTATTTGTCTGTTTATTTAATTACATATTTTTATTTATGCATTTATTTATTCATTTTAACTGATTTTAAATGATTTTATTTACACTTTAAGAAAACAATACTAAATGCTGTATTTCTGACTTTATTTTCAGGCAACCGGATTTTACTCATCTTGGTAGCAGTGAGTGCAATCGTTTCCTTGGTGGCCCTCATCATAGCCGCAGTAGCTGTTTCCAGACCGGTTTCCTCCAACGTCACCGTTCAAAGTGGCCAACAGTCGACAGGGGGCAGCACAGGCAGTCAGACGTCAACCGGAAGTTCAGGAAGCACCGGCTCCGGCTCGAGCTCCACCTCGACGGGCACGACATGTACCACAAGCGTTGTTAGTAGAATTTACACTGTTGGCATCGGCCACGACTTTGGTGCACACGAATACATGTAAATATGCATTGATTTGTGTTAATATCTATTGGTTTATGAAAGGAGTTAAAAAGGAATTGGATTGTAAATATAATCCATTTAGAATTTAGGAAATGTAATAATTTGGTCGATGAAGGGAGGGACACAGGTTATGGTTTGATGCGGAAATAAACATATTTAGGTCTTGTTTTACCAGGGCATGTTTGCAAACAAAAAACTGTTTTATGCAAGCTACATGTATGATAAATATAAATTACACCTTCAAATACAGAAAAACTAATCAGAGATTGAAAATATTTGTGCCTCTTTTTTAGTGACACCTCCGGGTACCTGGCGGGGTTCTATCATGACCTCATCGATGCAGGTAAAAATTCCGAACCGCGAAAAATATAAATATATTATAATACAGAAGCAGTGGTATGACTATTAATATTGGAAAACCAAAAACAGATTAGTCTTTATTTAATTATTCAGTATAATAAGTTAGCGAATCGAAATTTGGTACGTTTTCATGGGCAGCTTATTCTACTTTATTGCACTGACTTAGAACATTGCACATGACTCTGTGATGTTGGTGACACTGCACGTGACCCCGTGTGCTGACGTCACTGTTTTTCCATCATTTTCAGTGTGCACCGAGGCCAGCATGGACTGCCGTATTGTGTGGGACAAGTACAGCAATTGCTGGGACTCCACCCCAGGACAGCCCTCACACGGCGGCCAGGGTACGTGGTGTGTGTGTGTGTGTGTGTGTGTACAAACTCCAGGGGTTCTTCATCTTGAAGATGATGGAGGGGGAGACAGAATGATATGTTCTTCAAGTTACACTGAAAAATGTCTAATGGTAGCACTAAGCTAACCGTTCTTGCCTTGATTTCCTCCGCAGTTGTAAAACAGCATACGAGGACAATTTTACATCAATTGACATATAAGATACGGGGAGAAAGAACGGCTTGGTATTGATGTTTCGTTTTTAATTCTTAATTATTTATTTTATTTATTAATTTGATTATGATTTTTTTTTTTTTTTTGAAAGATTGAGAGGGTTAAGTGGAGGAAGAGGTCACTCCGGTGCTGGGGAGGGGGGAGGGGAGGGGCACTGTGATCCCCCCTCCCCTCCCCTGTGTCGAACAAAAGTGTCCTATCTCTCCCTCCTTCTCCCCCACCCTCCTATAGGCCTAACGTGTCATTTTGTCTCCAGGATTACTTGGTCAGTGGTATGACGCATGCTCCGGCTGGTACACCACCATTGACCGCATCCAAGTCTTCAGCTTTGCCTTGCCATTCCTAAAGGCGCCAATGAGCAATTTCTTTGTCTTAAAAGGACAGGGGAGTTCTTTTTCCTCGAGAAACATGGCTGGAAAAAAGATTGGTAAGTATTGTATGTATAATTAAGTAAAATCAGCAACAGAACGCGATTTGACTTGGTAAAAGTCCGGATAGTTCTTAGCGTCCATATAACGGGTTACAGGTTTACGTGGTGTTAACATTTTGCTTATTTGTATAAGGTAATAGGTAAAAATACATGAAATCAGTGTAAGATATCCACATTACTTGTTGACTGGACTCGGCTTATATGCAGCAGCCTTGTTTTTTAGTAACCACCTTTTAAGATACGCCCGAGTTTCCATTCACAGTTGCTTTGTTTTCGGTCAGCATCTTGCTTTTAAAACACGAATTATTGTCTTAAGGTTTTGTGGACGGCTGGGCCAGCGACGAGAAGTGTCTGAACAGGTGGACAGACGTAGTTGGCCAGGACACAATGCAGGTGGTCCACGGCCCAACACCCACTGACCTCGTGGCTAAGTTACAGAACGGGGAGGTAAGCTAATAAAGATAAGGCTGGTCGATAGATGGCGCCTAAGCAGTAAGGGTGACATAAAAGTTCGCTGAGTTTCATGCATACCCGAACCATTCTCACCTACTGCAAGAACTGGATTTGTAGATAGACCTACTATTAAACTTAACGAAATATGTTTAAAGGGTAGTGATACCACGTTTATTTAAATATTACTAAAATCTGACAGGAAGCCTTTAAAAAGATGAAATTTCTGCTTTATTTATTTATTTATTTATTTTAAGATCAAATTTCAACCATGGACCTAATTAGAGAGGTCCATGTTTCAACACTTAAAAGTGTTCAAACCAATTTTTCTTTTAGATCGCCGCGATTTTTGCCACCATCTCTGACATGGAGCCGCACACAGGGGCCACCAACCCTGTGGTAGAGAGAGTTCCGTCCGCTTCTTTCAGCTGTATGATAGCGGGCAGTGCCATGATGACCCGGAAAGACAGCGACTTCAATTCGAAATGGAACGTTGGTTTCAACAAGCTCGTCTCTTCTGGGAAATTCAAAAAATTGTGCGCTGCCGGACAACAAACGCACGGTAAGTAGTCGGCGGTGTGGTGAACAAAAACTGTAATTTTCTCTACGTTCATAAACCACTGAAATAACAACCCATCAAACTAGAACAAAATGAAAAAAGTTATTAAGACAACCTTCATAAAGTAGTAAGATATTGGTAAAATATGACATACTTCATATTTGTATTAACGTGGAGGTTCTTTTGGTTCTTCGAATATTGTCCATGCAAAGTATTTCTTTTCAGAAAGACGAAAATCACATAAAAAGCGAGCACTGTTTAACTTCGTGTGTAAATAATAAGCAAATATTAAACTGTCTACTGGTATACCATGTGGCTCATTTTACCTTTTTGTTTCAGGGAGCAGAGGAAATGTTGATTGTGTTGATGGGTAGAGCGAGGGATTAATCAAACCACAGTTAAATATTACACAGAATGTGACAGAAAACAATTTGTATGAGCGTCAGAACAAGAACGAACGTTCACAGTGACGTTCAACTCAATAAACTTTCATTAAACGAAAATTTCCTCCACAGAGAGGAGAGAATTACATAGACATGCAAAAGTTAATCAAGAACTTACCAAACATAGAACAAGCAATTATGTCTCCTAGAAATGTCACGTATCGGCAAGACTATTTTGCACAATTTTAGATATTCAACACTACTTACACTAACACTACTTTAACTGGAGTGTGTGCTTAGATCAGGTTTTATGATTTCAAACGAGAATACTATTTCTCTCCTTGACAGCAAAAAATTAGTAGAACATAGTGTAAATATTTTTGGCCTTGAAATCAACCTGCTTGACGGTACTTTCTCTGCATAATTATTTAGTTTATAAACTGAAGTATTTACAAGTTTTATTGTAGCAAATACATCACTGACGTAAAGATCAGGTAATACAACTCATCTCGCCACGTTCTCTTATATTGTTACTTTATCATGGCGTACAGTGTATACTTATACTTTGTATATAAAACAAGTTTTGCTTATTAAAAAATCAGGATAACTGTACGCGTTATCCTTTGTTTTTATATTTATTAATTTATTTATTTAGGCTCTGTTGCCGCCTTCATTATCATAACGTTAAGTTTATCCCTCTTTGTGAACATTTTTGAAATCTTTTTACATTTTCATTGACCTCATTTGCTCTGGGTGACGGTGAATTGTATTCAAATCAGTTTCTTTTCCGTTGACATGTTACACTGCCATATTACATATCTTGTATCTATACATCTATATCATCTCAGACTTTTTAATATTTTTATTGTGCTTATGTGGGAATTTATTTTTTTAACATTAAATGACTGCAATTTACAAGATTTTAAGTAAAAAAGTTAATGAAAAGCAAAACGCGAATCTTATTCTACACATAAATGACGGAAATATCTGAATTACAGATACCGCCCCAATGATGCATGTTAACGTCAACGCGCGTGCACGTGAAAGAGGGGAGATCTTGGTTCTTTTTTAATGCACTCTAGACGCACACTCGATGCTTCAGTGTTTTAGACGATAATTGCAAAATGTCTCTGTATTGTCAGCCTTTCATACATTCGTCACCCTGAATGGATATATTTGAAACTGAACCTGTAAACAATATATATCTCTGCGGGGGTGGGGGTGGGGGTGGGGGGTGGGGGTGGGTGAGAGGGGTTTTTCTCGTGCTTCTGGTAGACGTCTGCGGCTAACTCGGTGCTACTTGTGGGTCGAGGGCTGGGTGAAGCGTCACACGGTTAAAGAAAAAGAGAGACAGCCTTACTCCATCTTAATCTATTTCCTCTTATGTGGCATGGAGCACCAAAATCACGATGCTTTTTTCAGTAAATATTTCACTGAACATCATATCAAGATAGTACATCTTGGAGGTAAAAGAAAAGAGGAGAAACATTATGATGATGATGATTATTATTATCCATCCCCATGCTAAAAAAAAAAAGAACGCGACTGTCGTATATGGTAAAGCAAGGCGTCAATATATTTTTTTTTTGTCATTATAAATTCCAAATATGACCGCGGGCATTTTCTTTACAAGAAGTACGCTGTTGCAGATCTAAGACGCGCTGTGGATATTTACGTATTATGCTAGCTGTAATTCCGCATGTACTTAAACTTTGAAGAGACAATCCATTTTTTCTTCCACATTCCTCTGGTCTAACCATAAGTGTTACGCAAAAGCTGTATCGGTAGAGTATCTTTGGAGAGGTAGGCCTACGCGCGACGGATATTTTTCTGGCTGTTTTATTCTTAATTTCAGTAGAATTAGTATGTTATACAACACTGCTGATACCAACTCGCCATGCTTTGCGCATCGCTTTTGTATTTCTTACTAAGACGATATTTCCGACCCAAAGAGTTTCGCCCTTATCGCCGAGAAGTTACGCTTACCTCACGCGGATGCTTGCACGTAAACTAAGTTTCATATACATGCATGGAGTCACGTACTTTTAAGCTATTTCAGGAGATCCGCGTATAGGTGATTTTGATGAAAATGGAATCAAAAAGAATATTCCATGAATTATCTGAAAAAATAATTTAGACAAGACCGACTTTAATTCTTTCGTTCTTCTAAGTTCTAGGATAAACTGTTTTCATTGAAAGAGGATGATGTTACTTCGTAATATGTAAATTTACTTTGACCTAAATTTCATATTATTTCCTCACGTCATAACATAGTCACTGCACTCACACATTTCTACATGACATAAATTATACACATAAAAGAATCATACTGCATGTGCTCATCACTTACTTATAGAATGCAAGACAACTTTATTTAATTTTGTATCCTAGCTTACTTGTTTTTACTTTTTTCACTTAATGACTCACTAATTTAAAGACTGTTTTGACATGGGGGTCAGATACGGTACTTTTGAGCAGTTTCTATAATAGTAAGAGGGTCGTGGTAATAACGGGCTGTCTTCATGAATGATGCATAATAACTGTGGGTAGGTCTAATTATTCCCAGTCAAGCACGACTGCGCAGTTCGTGGTTCTTGCGGTGCCTGCGCAGTTTTAAGGTGAGTGCGTAAAAGTGGACCCTTCCACCTCGGACCAGAGTTCGACCACAGTCACATCTCATCACCATCTCGAGACGCTGACGACAGATAACGGTACGTCTTTACTTATTATGATGCTGATATCTAAATATATTTCAAAGTTTATATGTTAACAACTGGACGGTTTTTGACTCATGTAAGAGATGAAGAGAAAAAGAA
The DNA here is from genome assembly GCF_001039355.2 of Lingula anatina. The sequence goes on along the minus strand of NW_019775014.1, from coordinate 270,862 downwards.
AAAAATGCAAATAGATCAATTATAAATCTTTACATGTTTTTAGATATAATAGCCATTATTTTAAGGCGTCGGCCTACTTATTTTGTCCAAGGACAAACACCCTGCTTTCTGTTATGATGTAGCTGTTTGTATAGCAATGAATAACGAATCTAATAATTTTCAATAGACAACTAAAATCTGGTTTGTGAAGGGTTTTCCTATACACGCAGCCTTATAACACACCACTGGACTTCACTATACACAAGACGGGGCAAAGAAGGCGCAGGGAAGGGTCAAAGCATTTTCTTTAGCGTTGCCTCTCGGCTCACTCCAGATCAGCTCTTGAATATTTCTTATTTTCAGGTGACAGTATAATTTGAAAAACCTGTTTGAGATGAATATCATATTTTCAGTAAACAAGCCATGTAGAGGTTAGAGGTCAGACGGTCATGCAGGCTGGGTTACCAGACTTGACCGAGGACCCAGCAAAATATAACTGGGTGTTTATGCTATCCCAGGGTACATGGCGTATTTGTTGTCACCGGAACCTTACTCTTTCACTGTAACATGACATCCAAATTTCAGTTTACGATTTACCACTTGCCATATCTTTATATCATCAGGTTTGAAAGATGTTTTCTTCCTTTAATGGATTGTTATTCAAAGTTTTATAGTGTTGTCAGAGATTTTATTGTTACTATCCTAAGATTCGAACCAATTTTAATACTACGAACATAAAAAATAATGACGAAGCATACGATCAAAAAGTTAAAGTAAGAGCACTCTTCTGATAAAAAATTATTGTAAAATTAGTATCACTACAGGGAAATAATTTTTCACGAAATTTGATAAAGGTGGTTACAATATCAATTACCATTGTATAAAGTTTGAATAGTAACGTAATCAATCCATTCACTCGGCTCAAACCAAGTAAAGAAAAAGATATATATATATATATATTTGTGTTTCACCTCTACGAAGCGATGATCGTTGAATGCTAAAAAATAGCGATGACTCAAGGAAATTTCTCCAGTAATATTTTCTGTGCCAATATATATATACTGTATGCGGTCCCATTGTAGTAAAGTTATTAAGGCACATGCTGATTACATGAAAATGAGACCTCCACAAAGAACTTTGCATTTTGGGAGGGTTTGGGATGGCATTTGTGGTTTACTTTGGTGCAGAGAAAAAGCAGAGATTTTTCAATTCAGGATACAGTCAAAGGAATATTTAAATGCAGTGGAGGTTTTGACACCACAATTTCTTTTATTACCATAACGTGTCAAATAATTTGCAATAGACGTATTAACAAGACAAAACATGTAGGTTGGAAGAATCTCCCTGGGTGACCGGTGGAACTGAGTAGAGATAGTTCTTTTGTCGGCGTCTCTCTAAGCTGCTGTTGTATCCAGGACAGTGATGACACTGAAATAGGATGTCACAATACGCTGCACTTAAACCATGCAATACTAGTTAGGTTGACTGTAATAAATGTCTGTTTTTTTAAGGTATGAACGTCACGTGCTGGATTTCGTCCAAAATCCTGCTCGTAAACAAAAATACCTGATCGCACGTTAATGTATCATTGTTCGTTCGGAAAGGGACGCTGATTATTATTTAATTAAGTCTAAACCACACATAACATCCCATAAGATAGGTGACCTGTCTTCTACGATTTGATGAAGTGTCTTCTGTGCAAAACTCGAATACAGAGATCAATGATTTTGCTGAAAGATATTCTAGTCCTAAAATGTGCTTATACTAGGTAGATGACCCTGTTTAATATAAAGATGTTCATGTGCATTGCGACACGAAGGTTGATAAACGTATGCTACACCTAGCATCCCTGGTCGTGATGCTCTACTTCGTATTAAGACGCACAACGAGCTAGAACATGCTACGCCAACATACTGCCGTCACGCTCATAAACATGTCAAAGAAATAGCTTTGCGTCTTTGTCAGTTTCATGTAAATTATCTTTATTATTCATGTCATCTTCTTTTAACATTCTTTACATGTATAAATAAAGCCGCGCCTGAATGTAGCTGCCCGAAGGTAAACGAGTCGACCACAATTTTCATCTTGACAGTGTCAGTATCTTTTTTTTTTCAATATTGTGGTTGTTTTCTCCCCCAGGTTCGGAAGATCACCCAAGAACCTAGACGATGGAAGAAGGTGGCGCAAAGGTAGAGCGATCTGACAGCACAGTGAATTTAACTATTCCTCGGCCGCGCTCTCAAGAAGGTATATTCCTTACTTGTCTAGACATGACATATTTTGTTGAATTAACGCTAGATTATATTTTTCTTTCGTAGTCACAAGGGGTCAGGGTACAACTAACAGAGCGCCCTCATGCAGTCAACTGGAAAGTTTGAAGTAATGGAGGGGGGTGCGTCCACCCAGGCTCCAGGTAGGCCGCTGAAGGTTGTGGATCCCTTATTGACCAATCGAAATAAGTTACGAAATTGAACGTAATCGTACGGGAATTGCCGAAGTCATAAGGGGTCGACTTCCTTAAATAACTTGGTTTACGGTTCATTTGTCTTATTCTGAATTATAACGGTTTGATTGTTTTTGTTTGTTCTAATTTTATATAAGTTATTTAGAGAAGTAACTACATTTGTATAATTTATAAGCTTCAATTTAGCTTAGTGCAAAAACTATGGCTATCATAAAGCCGCGACCATTTAAAAGTCTTCAAGATCGGACTTTTCACTTGACCATTGCTTCTGTTGTACCGCTCCAATTATTAGAATCCTAAACTTCGTAAACCGAGTTATTTTCTCAATGGCCTAGTGGGGAATTGAAAAACCAAATCACACTATTTTCGAATGGATGACGAATGACTTTATGGACTTGATACAGAACGCAAAGCACATTGTAGCACCACTCCCACTAAATAGCAATCGACAACATTTCACAAGTTTCATCTGTGTATAATTCACGAGACACAGAGGTACAGTATGAGCCGCTCAAAGTAAAATTCAATGTGTTTTTGTATAATTTCAGCGGGCCGTATGATAATGGTCCTGGTGGCTGTCTGCGCCGTGATTGCGATTATCGCGGTGATCATTGCAGCAGTTGCGGTCTCTCGGCCGTCTTCGCCCAATATCACAATCCAGCGCGACAAGACGTCTGGGGGCAGCACCTCTTCACAGACCTCGGGCGGCTCTTCTGGCTCTCTATCTGGCTCTGGCCGTGCGACGAACTACGCAGGCCAAAGAATCTACACCATAGCCATCGGCCACGACTACGGTGCTCATGAGTACATGTAAGTAACTCAACGGTCTCCAGGAAGGAACAGAAGTGGATGACGCCCCCACCCCCACCCCTTACCATACCCTCGCACCCCCCTCACCCTAACCCTCCAGATACCCCGTTTTTTGCTCTTTCAATATCTCAAAGTTAACTACCTTGCTTGTTCGTTAAAAGCTATCGCTGATGATAAGGGTGGTTGCCAGACGATTCCCCATGTCTTTGTATAAACGCGATAGTTTGTTTTATTACGTACATGTAATATGACAGAAGATTAATTCGTCACTTACTTGCGAAGAATCGTATTAATTAAGAATAAAAAAAATGAACAACTGCTAATCTTTTATACTCTGCTTTTAAAATTTTTAATTGGTGGCAGTTTACATAAATATGCCAATTTACATACCAACTGGCGCTTTTTTTTTCAGTGACACCAGCGGGTATTTGGCGGGTTTCAGCCACGACGTTATAGACGCAGGTACCTTTGTATTTGTGCCACTCCAATAAGAATATTAGAATAAGTTGTATAATACTGTCTTGATATTTATCTTGGCAGTCGGGTGTGCATCTCTGTTTTCGTTTAAGATTGGAGAATTTTAGAAAGCAACAGTTCTTTTAAATTACGTTAGTGTAACATTGGCGCTTTAAAGTGCAGGTCAGCCTTGTCAACCATTTAAAAAAACAAGTAGTAATGCTTTTATAAATCTCTGCGTCCTTTGGTATTTTATCCAGTTTGCACCGAGGCCGGCTTAGACTGCCGCACTGTATGGGACAAGTACATCAATTGCTGGGATTCCACCCCAGGACAACCCTCACACGGCGGCCAGGGTACGTGATATGTTTAGGGGGTGGAGGGTGGGAGGATGAGGGGGGGG
>NW_019775014.1:182442-255102 GCF_001039355.2 Lingula anatina | reverse complement strand
AACTTGACCTGCGTATTATGAATATTCATCAGTTCTGTAAGTTTCAAGTCAAAAGGTAAAATGGTTTTCCACTTATCGTGTTATCGGTGCTGCATATATGCTGAAAAAAGTGAAAAAACAGCATAAATTCCCTAAAAGTGACCCGATCATGCTGATTTTCGAACTTGACCTGCGTATTATGAATATTCATCAGTTCTGCAAGTTTCAAGTCAAAAGGTAAAATGGTTTTCCACTTATCGTGTTATCGGTAAAAGTGCACGGCGACGACGGCGACGACAGACGCAGATGATGGCTATATGTACAGACACATCTGTGTCTGTACATAATAAAAATTGAATTTTCCTGGGGCAAACAACAATTTTCCCATACTTACCAATGGTTAATGAATCCATTTCTAAATTAAAAGTCAGTCCCTGTTTTTTTTTTCTAAAAAGTTTTTTTTTTTTTTTTGTAAGAGAAAAAGAGATTATTACAGATAGCCATCTATGGAGGTAACATGGTCCGATCGCAAGCACAGATTTCAAAATAATTGCTTTAACTGCCATTTTTGTGGTAAAATTATATTTCTATGAGTTGTTTACAAGGTTTTTATTGTGAAATATAGATCTCTTACGAAGAGCTGTTATCCCTTTAAGATCCTTTTCAGTTTTCAGGTAAATATCCCACACCATGAGACAGGAAATATTTCAAAAAAGAAAAAAACTTTAATAACTACATCCTTCCACTATCCTGGACCCAATCTAGAATAATAACATAACCATGATTTACTGCCTTGGAGACACATTGTCATATCATCAGATCTAATATCATAAACTATTTAAATTGCACAACAGCATGGAGAACCACTGTATTTTATCTTGTATTCAAATCTTTTATGGCGTTTACCTGCATGTCGCCTGCTAGTCTTTAACACTCTCCACTTTCTACTCGATGCAAAAGATGTTTGTTAACTGTAAGTTAAGCTGGAGATCTGCACATGCCTTATATTGGCCTAGTTATACATGCAAAAAAACGACTCTTTTCTAGTATAAACCTGCATCTAACCAAACCATGTGCCCCTGCAGAATATCTCAATTTTTTACACATGACTTTCTTGGTCCCAATTCCCTGGATGTGTTTTGAACTATGTCATGTAGATACTAGTAATGCCAGACCTCTAAGGGTTCACCAAAGCATCTCATTTCAAATAATTTTACAACAAATTACAGTACAGCCACTGGTTTTTGTCACAGTTGTGTGTTTATAAGCTGAATTAAACAAACTCCACACCAGTTCATGTGTCTGACATGCCTTCTGGATATGTCCCAGCTCAGTTTGAATGCGGCTGGCGCCCCCCTGCGACCTTTGATTGAGAGTCAGAACTTCACGCTGTACGACCATGATTCATTTTATAAAATGAATAGATAAATTTCACCTATTGTTGAGTGGTGGAGTGGTAATAAGTGGTGACTTTCCAGTCACTCATGGGTCACAGTTAGGCACGCAAATGGTACATTAGTGGGATTGTATGGCTTTTTTTCCTTTTTTACAAATTTAAAACAAATACCTGGTAGCTATGTTTAACACCAAGCAAATCAAAAGCCAACTATAATTTTTGAAAGCATGTCCCTTGAAATTAATGAGATCCCTGAACAAAATGACAGTGTTGACGATTTCCAACTAGTTATAGACTGCATGTCTTTGGTTAAATTTAAGGCGGTCTAAAAAAAGTAAATGACTCCAGTTTTCACAATTTTCTCCCCAAGTTGAGTAAATATTAGGCTTTGACTAAAACACACAAATGAGCTAGGCCGACTGCCAAAGATGCTAGCATCTTGGTAATTTTGATTTTAACTTCATAATCTGTGACGGTCCTCATTTTTCCAAAAGAATGAAAACTATTAGCATTTTTATGTGCTAAGTAATTAAAATGGTGTTTTCTAATTATATGAGTGCTGCAAAAGCCTGTAAAAGTCTTACCTCTGATCCTTTGCCAGTCTTCAAGGGGAGGCCCTCACCTGGCCCTGCCTGGTCTTCTGTATACCCTGGCATGGGGGCCACTACTGGTGCTGACCCTGCACAAATAGACTATCAATATAATTATCACACAACATTTTATATGGCCTGCATAGCAAGGGAAATAAATAATAATCTGCCAATCACTGATAAAATACAGAATCTATAATGCAACAAACAGTAGCCTCCTTTATATTACTAATCTCATGAAGTCAAAGCATCAAAAATAATTCATCAAAAAAATATGACAGGTTTAAGCTACTCTCCCTAGAACAGGTCAACTCCAAAGCTTTTATTTAGTTTTTTTATAGCATGTAGTATAACAAAACATGCTCCCAACCTATTTTCTTAACTTAATTCCTAGCAAAACTTATAAACTATCTTTTTAAACTGTCTATGCGTTCATGACTGAGGTAAATCATTTTCCAGTATTGGATTCCCTTCTACAAGAAGATAGAAGCAAATTATTCACCTGGTGCAAAGACCAAGTCTGAACTGGTTGAAAAGATCTAATTGTGAACTTAAATCATTACTCTAGGCTGAGATGTGATAAATATAACTACAATGAAATCATCCCCTGAAATCTCCACTTTTTTCTCTTACTTTTGTAACCACTGCCCAACGTTTTCGGATTTTTTTCACTAAGCCACTGGTTTTTCTTCTTCATCCATCAAAAGGTATTGGTTCATGTGAAATAATTCTGGAGCATGTGCACATGTGTAACAATCTCCAAGTTTAAAACAAAACACCGTACATTTCTTGGAACCATAAAAAAAGACAACTAGTATAACTAATAGAACATCCGAGATCCGCGTGTGGAGTAAATCCCTAGCAACATGACACCTTCTTACACAACCAAAATTTAAATTGATTTAAGAACGGGGTCATGACCCAGAAATAGTACTTTTAGAAATAGAGCTCCCCTAAGGCAATGAGCACAAACCTGTTTTACTAGACACCAAAAGAAAGATAGTCAAAAAATAAAAACATCTGAGCTAAGATCAACACGTTAAAGAGGACCTCATCCACTTCACGGTTTCTGACTTCACTACGCTCCACTAAATAAATGTTTACATTGCATAAAATAATACCTTGAATAAATACTTTTCAGGAACATTTGGCTTTTTAATACGGGTATTTTTGCTTGATAACAATGGCCAATGAGAACAGGTCCTGTGGGCATTTGATGGTGAAGTAAGTTTTCATTGAAAACTAATGATGGATGAAGGAATTATAATCCAGCCCTGCAGGGGGTGGGGGTGGGGGGTGGGGGGTGGGGGCACTTGCCTGTATTTAGTCTACCAAGTGACCCAGTTGAGGATCCTTATCAGTCATTGCCCTGAACAGGGACACTACACTTGACCAACCAAGCTCTCCACACCTATAAATGTCTACCTCTTGATATGTTAGACCAAATTGACTGAGTCTCATAAACAATAGTTGCCCTTTGCTATCACAGGCCTTAGATTTAGGAGCATGAATGCCCAAATTAACAACAAGAGTCACAATATCTGTGCACAAACATAAAAGTAGAAGCCATGAGCACTGCATCAAAAAGCACAAACAATTTGCGCAGCTTTCATCCTGGTCACTGGCTGTATGTATACATGTAGGTCTGACTGCCTTAAGTATCTTAAGTAATTGTTATTTAATTCACACAGTCAGTATATATGAGTTACAGTTTTAAGTGCTATCTATCATGCAATGTTGTACACTATATTAATTCATAGGGTCAGTGTATCTGAGTTACAGTCTTAAGTAAGTGTTATTTATCATGCAATGTACGCTAAATATAAGGTCAGTAAAAACAGATCAAAATAACTAATGTGCTGAACCTAGGAGAGTTCTTGTTGTCTTCTTGGCTGTGAAAAGATTACCAAAAAATGCCATTTAAATTCTTTAAATTGCATAATAATGCAAATATTTGAACTTGCCCTGCATTTTGATAAAATAAAAAATCACAATAAATTCTGAAAGAAAGCCATGATTTTGGAGTCATCAGAAAAATGATATAGAAATACACTCATGCAAAATACCACAACAGGTACAATAATGCTTCCATAAATTATCAATCTGTTCAATTTATTTAATAAGACCTACATTTTATCATCATGCGAAACCAAATTACATAGACAGGCAGAGTGCATCATTGTATATAATAAACTAAAAGGATAATTTACGTTTAAATTTCAGTCCCATTCTAATGCAAAAAGTCAATTTTAAGGTGAATATTCCAGATAAAAATACTTCTAAATGACAAATGCAATCTTCAGCCGCATACTTTTTGCCATAGATATTTGACTGTCTTACCAGTCACAGTGTTCACAATATTGGACATTTTGCATCACTTCACTATGGCAACAGCAGAATTATATATGAAAATCTTTGCTATCCCCACCTAATCTCTTATATCCTTCAGAAGACCCAGACATACAGATATACCAATCAAAAAAAATTTTTTTTCAAGTTTGCAATCTGTCGTCAATTATATGCCATAGTAGATAAAAACGGGTAAAAAAATGCCTGATTTATTCTCTCTTTTTTTTTCTATTTTGCAAAGAAAGGGTAAAATTAATCACAAACTTAATCAAAATTTTGACTGATTATGTAAAGATCAGTGTATCTTGACCTAGATTTCTACAATCCCACGCCAGCAAGTTCAGACGTATCAGATGGGTCATACATAACCTAAAGTTGTGTAATTGTCACTAAATTCTTGTTACAGCATTAAATTTGCAAACTATATTTCCACATCTTTGTTGTTAAGTATGATAAAGGACTTGATACACCTGTCTCAAGGCCTTTCAAACAATTTTCAGCCTTGAATAACTCTTTACATGATAGGTGTAATGTGCACAAAACAGCCCAGTAACTTTTCACTGACAAAGAAGGGCTGTTCTTGGGTAGAATTAAAATTAAATGCTATCCTCAGCAAACATGCTATATACCCATCCGTTTACTTTAAAAAAAAAATAAAGGGCCTCCTGATTTAAAATATTTTTTAAAAAAAAATCTTCTTCTCCCCCTGAATTCCAACCCATTTTTATCATTTACACTTTCTAGACCCTCTTTCAAACATAAGAGGAAGTCCTCAAAAAAAAAAAAAAAAAAAAAAAACCCTGAATACATCTATGACAAATGCCCAAAACATTAGACTCACCCTTCAAGAAATCAAAGAAAACCAGAAGTGTTTTTTCGTTGTTTTCCCGTCATGCCCAACACAAACACTCTGTGTTGTTAAGTATCAAATGCAGCATTCATGTGCTTGTAAATGATGTGTTTAGTACACTTTGTTTACAACAACAAGCCAAGGTCAGAAATGCATGATTTTATCTAATTACGCAGTTTGAATTTTGATTATTGAATTTTTTTTAATCCAGTTTTCGTCGAGATCTTGAAGACATTAGCTTTACAGCTTGCAGCACATTTAAAGCTTTCTATCTCAAAATCAACTCAACTGTTTGGATTGAAATTTAAAACGCTTCTTATTTACAAGATATGAGAGCTTTAGCTGTCATGCTTTTTCCACAATGCCCATTCAAATTTGAAAATGAGCCATTTTCTGTTGATTTCTTGAAGAGCAAGTCTAGTCTAAAAGATGTTAAATAAATTCAGTTTACATTATATTGCTTACATTTTCTGTAATACTTACTCTCTGCGGATTGCTTCAATAGGGCATGAACCAGCTTCAGGTTACTGTTTTCCTTCCAGTTGCCGTACAAACTGTTCCCATTTCTTGGTGTGACAGCTTTCCAGTTTTTGGTCAGCATTTCGGTCAAAAGTCTTCTGTGTGACACAGACAGTGGAACACTGGTTTGACTGCCTTGTCTGTTTATTTCCACTGGTTTATCATACCCTCCTTGTGCTTGTTGATTGCCTTTCCCTGCTCTGTCTCCATTTACACTATGAGAAGTGAGACTGCTCTCTCCTTCTTCACAAAGCTTTTCTGAAAAAAGTTGACTTTTTGATTTTTCAGGAGCTGATTCTCCGTCCTTGTTTGCATTGTCACTGGTTTTCACCTGGTCTGTACTAGTAAGTAACTTCTTCAGCAGATCACTTGAATTATCCACAGACTCTTCTCCTCCGCTTTCCTCCCCCTGGACCTCTTCCCCCCGGGGCTCCTCCCCCCGGGTCTCTTCCCCTCGGCCCTGTTCGGGACAACTGTTCTCAAGTGGTACGTCCATAGGTACTGGAGTTTGTATGTCTCCAGGCATCACCTGCTTACCATTACACTTCATTCTTCTTATCTTTTTCTCAGTTGTAAACACTCCATCTAGAAGTCCTAGTGGGCAGACTCCACATACACGATTTGCTGCATTATAGTTCAATAATCTTCCATTGTTGCCTTTCTGAAAATCATAAATATTAAATACATAAATTTACATTGGCTGGAATGAGTTTAAACAAGTTCTGACTGCCACCTAAAATCACCTTAGTGCAGTGTTGAAAAAAATAGTTCAGACAAACTTGTTTACTGGCTGTCAGATCAGGACCTCTGACATCTTAGAGAATAAAGCAGTGCACTAAGGCCTGTCTGTCAACATCCCACAGGTAGCTGGAGAATACTTAAATAGCTTCAGGGTTGCCACTTCAAGACACAGGGGGCATTTTGCTTACGTTTCTTTTTTAAATCTTTCAAAAGGGAAAATGCATGCCAAGTTTCGTGATTTATTAGCATCATGACTTCGGCATACGGTGTCTAAATGATTTATATTTTATTAATTAAAGAAAAAATTTAGAATTCACACAGTGGACACGCAAGAGAGAGGGATGACTTATTGAAATGAGAAATGTGCACGAGTACAGTGCTTTAAATCATGGGAAAGGTTATGTTTATACTGGGTGTTAGGGAAAGTATCAAAAACATGATCAAAATTGGTTATAGTATGTAGAGAAATCATGCAATATGTCAATTTTTCTTAGAAGAACTACGTCTTTGATGCTACATTGATAAACATACAAAAATGACACTATTCTATAAAACAAGACTTGTCAGAAAGGAATTTTGCTTACCAGAAAGGAAAAAATACAAAAGGATCTTTTCAACTGTGCACTTAACATCATAGAAGAATTTCATCAACTGTGTTATATAATAAGCATAAAGTCATTTTTCTTCAATTAACAGCTAATATTGACAGCTTATGTTACCTCCAATATTTCGAGTGTCTCAGAGCGTCTTCATCAGGGAACAAGGCTATCCAGGTAAATAACCTCTATCCAGGAGATATACTCCACCCCCCCCCCCCCCCACCACCACCACCACCACCACCACCACCACCACCACCACCACCTAGTGTCTTAAGAATGGCAGATGTAGGTCTGGGTGGATTATCCCATCATTTCTGTTGAGACTCGCCCATCTTCTTGATGCAAGCGGCTTCAAGGTCTTTTCTGTATTGTCACATCAATTTTTTTTCAATCATGGAACCATGTGTACGGATTGTTCCTTTGGAACATGTGTCCAAATTGTTCTGTTAGAACTAATCTAAACAAGAAAAATCTAACTACGTGAAAAAGTTACCCCCCCCCCCCCATTTTAGACTGCCTGGGCCTCTATAATTGATAAATTAAATATAATAACATATGCCATTTGAAATTTTGCTAAAGCCTGTTTAAGATCACACCTCTAAGAAAGATTGCATACTATTTCATAAGCATGGTTGTTGACTTGTGAAATCTGTCATTTAGGCTTGTAAAAGAGAAATTCAAAAAGCTGATTAAGGTGTGGATATAGCTTGTTACATATTAGGTGCCTAGACTGTGGTTAAAACTTCATCTGATGACTGTTTTTATTGAACTTAATGTATTCACAGGTCTGTATCCAGCAATTTCAAACACCTAAGGGGGTTCTTTTTCTGAAATAAGTGGACCTTTTACCATGAACCTTTGTGTACCTAGAAAAAATATTACTCAGAGGAGATCCTTTCCGGGCTAACAAAGTGGTGTTTGAACCCCTTATAGCCCCTTATCATAACTGAGTATATTTAGGCAAGTCCTCCAATCCTTCTGAAAAAAATTATTAAAAACGAAGCAATTCTTCACTTTTAAATGTAGCATGGAATGGCCTTTATGAAATGGAGCTGTACCATTGGGTCGGTATCTTTGGATTGGCCCCGAGGTCAACAATATATGACTGCAATGATATATGATTCCATGATATATGATTAAAAATGAAGGCTATCAATAGGCCAATGATACCAAACTCTTCTCTACTTTTTTTTAAGCTGCTGTCAAAGCACAATAAAAAGAATAAGAATCACAAATTCTCCCTTGGACAAAAATTAATGTGTATTAAAGCAAGACATTACCCTTTTCTCTATTCCATGAGGATTTTGTAAGCCTTTATCATGGATTTCAACTGACATCAAACGGTGAACAGGATGATGTAGCCTAGGGCGTTCAGTGTAACTGGAGTGAGTTTGAGCATGATTTGAAATCTGCCTCTATTTTATTTGTGATTTTCAAAGCGTGTTTGGGGCATTCATGTTTCACAAAGTCTCTCTATTTTTTTTTTTTTTCTTTTTACTCTTTGGGACCTATTGGGGATTTAACAACATTCATTTTGAATCCTTTTCCTGATTTTGATTCTTTCTGATTTTATGGTAGGATAGTATGGCTCTGTTAGATCGTTTTATGTCGTTTTGAAGTTTATGCACCCGATTTTAAATCATGAAGCGATTTTCCGACAATCGTTGTCTACCCAATCAAGGTGACAGCCGCGCTTGGTTGCGCTCCACAACATTCTGACACATCTGAGTTTTGACAACATCAAATTAGTCAACGATTCAGGTTAAGTTTTACAACTTAATTTTCGATATTTTGGAAAGAAAAGTGGTGCACTGACTGCGTCGTTCAAATAAGAATGAGTATTGTTGCTTAAATGAGTCCAGTTTGTTTGCAAAATGTGAATTACGCAGAAATATTAACTGATACATATAAATTATACTACCTTCAAAACTTGCAGTCTTCACTGACCTTGACCCTACATCCTGGTCACAAAAAAAAACTGCAAGACAATCTAACACCCATACCTGCACTTTGTTTTTACGTAAAGATAAAGACGTGTAGTGAAAGTTGCGAAAATAATTTTCTTCAAAATTTCCGAAGCACGAAATTGTTCAGATTGGTCTCTTTTGTATCACAAAGTTTGAATCCTTCCAAGTGGAGTCCGGTTGAAGAGCAATTGTGGTAGAGAGGATATATGGCACAACTACAGCAATCCACACAATAATATCCCGTGTGTTAGAAGCTTCCGTTTATTATCCAGACAGAACAGACCACCAGATGTAGACATTATATTGAGGTCACTGTTCAAGGTATTCTAAACACATCTTTCCTAAAGGGGGAGGCTCCCTCATACTTGGTTTAACAAAAAGTAAGAAGTGGGGAAGGATATGCATTTTATAAGATTGCAGTCTACACAACAAGAAACTGAAGGCATTTTTAGCAACCGAGTATACTTTTTATTTAATCATTTCATTCATTTTGGAGAAAATAACTTATGACACATCCATTGTACTTTGAAAAAGAGGTAGACAAAGCAGGACAACCTCTGCACCACTGCACTAGCATTTGGCAAAATAATTAAAATAACATGCATAATAAAATAATATTTAAAGCAACAAATAGCAATCAGCTTGACCATCTCCCATACCAGTCATTTGATAAAAATCATGGTCAAACACTGAAGGCACCCAATACACGGCTGGTGTCAGTGTTAGTTTATTGGAAATATAAACATTAAAACATTACAGTTATATAGCAATTATAACACTTTCTGTTAAAATTCTCATATAAATATAGTTTTTAAGGTGTGAAAATGCACCCTGCAGTTCTGGTGATATAATACCTTACAAGTTCACCACAGTTTATTTGAAATATGTATCCATGGAGTTTGGAAGTGCCCACTCTGAATACAAAATTTGTACTGTTTTATTTCATTATATTCATATGTTTATAAACAGTAACTTACTTATACCCACAGAGAAAAATGAACTACTTGGAACTGATAACTATATTTCATAACAGCTGACGGGAGCCCAATAACACTGCCCCAGGCACATTTTAATAAACATATAATTAATTCACTCTTTATTTGCCAAGGGGTTTATTAGAGACAACATTGTTAACATGGTATATCTTTTTGCAATAAATAATTCTTTTATGTACACTAATTTACATAAAAAGAAAAAATACCCCCCCCAGCCCCACCCTCCATAAAAAGTAAACTTTACATATGATATTGCTTCAAATCATTTTTGTCAATTACAATAGAAAAATTGAAAAGATAGACCTTTGTTGAAAAGATTTAATTTGTTATTACATGTTGAATATTTTTTCTTCGGGAGAGTGTTGGTCTGTAGTATCATCTTCCATGCTCCCTATAAAGCTAAAATGCATTACATCCTGCAGAAAGGGGACCAGCAAAATGACACAAAATCAGATATTTCATGGATAACCGACATTCATCAAAACATGACCAAAATATCAAGTTAATTAATTTTTATTACATATCAAAATGGAAAAATCACTGATGTTTTTCGTAATTAGATCTTAGATACTCAATCAAGAATATAATGCACTTATTTTGTCATCACCAGATTAGGTCTAAGAAATGCAACTGTGGTTAGTACATTGTGCGATCTTAAGTAGCTGGGACTTAGTAGGAAGATCTGAAGAGCAGGAAATGCATGTCAATAACAATGTATTACATTATGTAGTAATACCTTCTCCATGTCGTTAATGTCAAATAGAGACATCCTTCAAGATGTGATTTTTCACACTTAAAGTAGAAAGAGCTGTCACAGGTCCCATATAAGATGTCAATTTATCTTGCACTATTCAAACATACACCATTCACAGATCAATACTTGTTACAATTCATAGAAATGGTGCATCACTGGATTTGTTTCCCCGATGTTACCCATTTCTCACGTTTTTACCTTTACAGATTCCAAATCACAAGCAGGTGAAACAAAGCTTTGACAAGTTGCTAAAATGTATTTTCCACTTCCCGGCAAGGCACTTACACCTCAATCCTTACATTTACTTTAATGTAATCGGAATGAAAAGCAACAATGTAAACCTTTTCTCTCTTATGAGAAGCACCAGTTGCAGTATGGAGTGAAAAAAAAAAAACCTTTTTATCCATTGTCTCCAGTTCACATATCTGCCGTAGAACACATCCAAAACCCTGGGAAAATGAAACTAAGGAAATTATCAAACACACATGTCAAAAACAAGGCATTTCATGCAGCTCATTATGGAAATACTATTCGTTTCTGTCAATCTTCTGCTTANATTCTTTATATATGTCATCATGACCTTAAAAACATATATGCCATGCACAGCACGTGTTCCCATTTTTTGCTTGTCATGCCCCGAGGTGGCATTGCTGTGAAATAGAGCGTCAAACGGTGGCAATACCAGACTCGCGTCGTACATCATATTCACTAGCATAGGGCGCGCTCAGAACAGCGAACTAACAGATCCGCGGATCAAATATGGCCACCTGCTAAAAAGATAGCCGCTGAGTTTCCTATTAGACACTTAGGATTCCCCGCGGGGAATACACAACAAACACTCAAGTGGATCGACCACATTTGATCCGCGGATCTGTTAGCCAGCTGTTGTGAATGCGCCAATACACTGTAGACTACAAAAGAAAGACCTGGGCTCCGTCCCGCAAGAAAATGCAGTAGTATCGAAGTAGCAAAGAAGCATTAACGCAGTAGTGGTGTGGAGCATATTTGCAGTAGAAATGCAGTATAGCCTACTGCAATTCTACTTCAAAAATTACATAGGGTTGTACAGAGAAGCAGCATTAATGCAGTAGATTAGCAGCATGATAGAAGCATGTTTCAAATATGCTAATTACAATGTAGCTCCCACATCGAAGCAGATTTGAAGCATGTTTGCAGTATGATTGCAGTAGTCTACTGCGCTGGAGTATCTACTTCGTTTTCGTGCGGGGTATCTCGAAAGGTTCGCTATGTTGCGCACGTGCGCAACATAGTGCGCAACATAGCGAAGCTTTCAGAGATACAGGGCCCTGGAGCCAACAGTATACTATAACTAGGGCATGTATCCTGGTCTATTGTGCTGCTGTTTCAGATGGATGCTTCGAAGAATACTGTTATAAATATAGGATATTTTATATATATATATATATATAACATATATATTATATATATATGTTATAAATATGGCCTTTTTAAGTCGTGTATAGTACTATGTAAGAAGATTATTTTTCTTCTTCCTCTCGCTCTATCTCTCACACTCTCTTTTTTCTTTTTGTCGATCTGTTTTTTGTCAATTCATATTACATATATAAGAACAAATATAATAATGAAGATTTAAGTCACTACATTATATCCCTGATGCCAGTGTTTTTACATGTATCAAATGAACAGACGGCAGCAATAGACGTACTTGTGCCATCCGACCCCCCTGCTCACTCTTTTCAAAAACGATATGAACACCACCCCACCCCCCCCCCTTGTTTAATAATGAAAACATTGCAACCAGTGAAATACTAAGTTCGCCTGAAAATCTCGTGTACTGGCGTCCGGTGTCTGCGTGGTGATCAGATTATCTGAAATCGTTATAATTTCACGGATGCATAAATTTGCAATGACAATTTGCAATTTGCAAGATGATAATTAATTTGTTTTGTCACGCGCATGTATGCTGACATAGTTGTTGTAACAGCATTAGGACGTGATCAATTCGGGCCTGTCTCTGGCAGTGCGCACACGTGCCTTGGCACACGTGCGCACATCTGCCTGGTTGTGCGTATTGTACATGGCGGTACAAACATCTGCCTGGCTGTGCGTATTGTGCATGGCAGTACAAACATCAGCCTGTCTGTGCGTACATGTGCGTGGTAGTGCGTACATGTGCGTGGCCGTTACCTTCTACAGATTGATTTTCCGCTAGATATTCACTGATTTGTCTCTTTGACGGTTATTCTTTGTTATCTGATAGAGAAAATATCCGCATTATAAAAAGTGCGGCGCTGGCCGTAGCTGTCAATAGATGGTCCAGACAAATACTGTCTGGTATGGTACCATAATTGTTTCCGAATTTCGAACACCTCATTAGCTCCATTTTCTCATAGTTTACATCTTTATTATTTCAGCAACGCGAAAAGCCTATTCTCTGACTTGAGAAACCAATTTGCTTACCGTAAATATTTAATATTCGTCTCTGAACACTTTCGACACGACACGACTTTGGTTTATATTAAGTTTGGATTTTCGGATTAATTCTTATGTTTTCTAAATTTTTCAAAGGTTTTGGGCAATTCGACTGAAAACACGATTGAAACATTGAAGTTGTATTGTCAAGAGCTTTATTCCCCAATTATCCTACTACATGATCAGTATCAGCCAAGCTATCATTAAAAAGCACTTTTGGTCCAAGAAAATCGTATGATTTAAATGGCGGCCATTTCGGCCAGAGTGTGCAAAAGGCTATTATTAATCTTTTAGATTGTTGAAGGCATTTATTCGATAATTTCCTTGAGTATCTTTATCCGTGCATCTGGCCGTGTCGCTGTCCGGAAGTGTATCGAAGCAACGGTCCAGATATTATGTAAATTAAATCGATCAGTTCGCCTGTTACTGCACTATAGAAACCTTACAATTCAAACGCTTTTTATTTTGTACCATATTCTAACTATAATACACGTTAATTGCAGGCGTTTTTCAAAGGGTCGTCCTCGTAAAGTGTGAAATCTATTGATATTGGTACATTTATTGGGTTAGAAACATTTCCCATTCTCAGGCTTAGATGTTTGTTCAGTGTCATCTTAAGGCATCTAAACCTCAATTCGGTGAATTCTTCATAGCTACCCAGTCAATGCGCGTTCGATTGTCCACGTCTCTGAAGAGAACACGAGCAACGTGGTGAATGTCACATCTAAAGAGCACAGAAACTCCTTGACAGTATGGCTTGTTGTTCGGTACATCAACTACTATGCGCGTCCTTTCTTCTCTTTTTTTCATCAGATAGTGTCACTGTCAGGGAAGGACGGTTCAATGTGACAAGCGGACTGCGGGAAGCAGGGACCGTGGTTAACACTCAGCATGAGTCCAGTGTTATCGAGTGTGCCGATCTCTGCAGAGGGAAGGATATATGTTCTGGAGCTAACTACCACAGCGTCAGTAAAACCTGTGAGATCTATGTTAATAACAGTGCTGGGAATACCACCGCGGATGACCGTGATGCCGATGGAAAGGATTGGGTGAATTTAGGTATTTTCTTCAACCTGCCTCGTAAACGTATGAAATGAATATATAATATTGTATTATTGTATTGTATTGTTTGGTGTTGCATGGTACGTTATATTATATTATATTATATTATATTATACTATATTATATTATATTATATTATATTATATTATATTATATTATATTATATTATATTATATTATATTACAAGTGCCAGCGCCATGTGACGTTATATTCGGTCCTTATGGTGAAGTGACAGAGGGAGACTCCCAATNTTTGACGGTTATTCTTTGTTATCTGATAGAGAAAATATCCGCATTATAAAAAGTGCGGCGCTGGCCGTAGCTGTCAATAGATGGTCCAGACAAATACTGTCTGGTATGGTACCATAATTGTTTCCGAATTTCGAACACCTCATTAGCTCCATTTTCTCATAGTTTACATCTTTATTATTTCAGCAACGCGAAAAGCCTATTCTCTGACTTGAGAAACCAATTTGCTTACCGTAAATATTTAATATTCGTCTCTGAACACTTTCGACACGACACGACTTTGGTTTATATTAAGTTTGGATTTTCGGATTAATTCTTATGTTTTCTAAATTTTTCAAAGGTTTTGGGCAATTCGACTGAAAACACGATTGAAACATTGAAGTTGTATTGTCAAGAGCTTTATTCCCCAATTATCCTACTACATGATCAGTATCAGCCAAGCTATCATTAAAAAGCACTTTTGGTCCAAGAAAATCGTATGATTTAAATGGCGGCCATTTCGGCCAGAGTGTGCAAAAGGCTATTATTAATCTTTTAGATTGTTGAAGGCATTTATTCGATAATTTCCTTGAGTATCTTTATCCGTGCATCTGGCCGTGTCGCTGTCCGGAAGTGTATCGAAGCAACGGTCCAGATATTATGTAAATTAAATCGATCAGTTCGCCTGTTACTGCACTATAGAAACCTTACAATTCAAACGCTTTTTATTTTGTACCATATTCTAACTATAATACACGTTAATTGCAGGCGTTTTTCAAAGGGTCGTCCTCGTAAAGTGTGAAATCTATTGATATTGGTACATTTATTGGGTTAGAAACATTTCCCATTCTCAGGCTTAGATGTTTGTTCAGTGTCATCTTAAGGCATCTAAACCTCAATTCGGTGAATTCTTCATAGCTACCCAGTCAATGCGCGTTCGATTGTCCACGTCTCTGAAGAGAACACGAGCAACGTGGTGAATGTCACATCTAAAGAGCACAGAAACTCCTTGACAGTATGGCTTGTTGTTCGGTACATCAACTACTATGCGCGTCCTTTCTTCTCTTTTTGTCATCAGATAGTGTCACTGTCAGGGAAGGACGGTTCAATGTGACAAGCGGACTGCGGGAAGCAGGGACCGTGGTTAACACTCAGCATGAGTCCAGTGTTATCGAGTGTGCCGATCTCTGCAGAGGGAAGGATATATGTTCTGGAGCTAACTACCACAGCGTCAGTAAAACCTGTGAGATCTATGTTAATAACAGTGCTGGGAATACCACCGCGGATGACCGTGATGCCGATGGAAAGGATTGGGTGAATTTAGGTATTTTCTTCAACCTGCCTCGTAAACGTATGAAATGAATATATAATATTGTATTATTGTATTGTATTGTTTGGTGTTGCATGGTACGTTATATTATATTATATTATATTATATTATATTATATTATATTATATTATATTATATTATATTATATTATATTATATTATATTACAAGTGCCAGCGCCATGTGACGTTATATTCGGTCCTTATGGTGAAGTGACAGAGGGAGACTCCCAATTCAATGACGCTGCTATTGCTAGGGCCGGAAAGATTACAGGGTTCAAAGTTCGACATGGATCACTCATAGATGGGTAAGGGGTACCTTTTTAAGGTTAAATGGGCTAGTATTTATTTATTTATTTATTTAGCGGGTCGAAAGCTTAGTTTAAACCTGCTCCACATTTACTGACTTCAATTTGCCATGTTGAATACTTAATCAAACTTAAACTACTCTGAGTTAAAAGGGTTTACGATTTGAATGGCGTGGAGCGCATTTATGGCGAGAAATGGAAATGGAAAGTTTACAAATAGCATAAAGGAGTTCATTCACACCAATAAGGGTTCAAAAGTTTGGTATATTCACAAGGGATGTTATGTCGAACCAATATTAATATATACATAATTTCTTTTCGTTTCGTTTTATTTCAGACTTCAGTTTCTTTACCAAGGGAGAGAAGGTCACTTCGCAGGGGGTCTCGGCGGCGAAGAAACAATAGAGCACTTCGCCGAGAATGAGAACATCATCAGGTCTGTGTATATGTGTGTGAAATAGCTTAGGGCTTAAAGATAAATTTACTCTGCTTTAATTTAACCATGATGAAGGGCGTGTTTACATCGAATATAGCACGACCTATTTGTGAACAGCGCAACATCATCGGCTATTTCTCCAATGAGTTGGGAGACAATCCGTTTCTGGGAAAAATACTGAAAACATGTGGATTTCCTTATGAGGTCAGGTTTTATCTGTTCTGCAATGGCGGACAAAATAAAGTTTACAGGCATTCAGGTGTGGCCTACGACTAAGCGTGTATTGCTCCCAGAGCGACTAAGACCCCCATTCCCATAGATTTTAGATCGATCTATCCCTGTGGGGAGTCTCACTAGATTACTGTCAGCTGAGCCGGCTTAAGCGTCTGTCCCGCCTACTAAAAGCTGTAAGGGGGTAATTGACTATGGTGCGCGCTCGGCTGACTGCAATTTAGCGTGAACCCCCAGGGAGTTAGGTCGATGTAAATCTTAATCTCTGGATCGATCTAAATCTCTGGGAATGCACCCTTAGTTCGCTAAGAGCATCTGTGTTTGGGGCGGAATTCACGTTGGTGCCAAAACTTCATTGGTAGCCATTGACAGACACCTTAACCAGGGCAAATACAGGGACATTCTGGAAACCAACTGCTACCCGTATGCCAGAGGATAACTCAGAAACAATTTCAATTTATAAGATGAAAATATACGTCAACGCAGAGCACCTGTATTTGCCGATTACTTGCGGAACCAAGGGTCTGAACAGCTACCGCGACCATCAAGATCGCTAGATTGGAAGACTATAGACAATCTTTGGGTAGGCAGTGCTCACCAAATCAACGACCTACTGGTTCTACAATTAATCTGAACCAAATTGGCCAAGCTCCGACCGATGTCTGGAATTATATTCCTGTTCAAACTCCAGGAAATCTCTCAGACGGAATACCTTCCCGCTTCAGAGCCCTAGTAGCAAATAGATGAGGCCAGACGCACTAGTGAAAGACACCAATGAAAGACATATGAACTCCTTTGTGAAGATTTTGAAGTTTTGAAAAAAGTGGAGATTGAAATAATGCTCTTTATGGTTGTTGTATGACTTAGAATCAGCCATGTCCTTTTGTTTGCTTAATTAGGTGAATTCAATTAAAGAGCTGATGTCACAATTACACTGTATAGATCATTAATTTTTTTTTAATCAAGATTTAAGTCCTTCTTTTCATTCATAAGTTGGAAAAATAGAAAAAAATTCAAATTAAGATGCTTTTGAAAAAATATTCCATATTAAATGTCAAGTATATATATATATATATATATATATATATATATATATATATATATATATATATATATATATATATAATTTTATAATTATTTTTTCATTCATTGATTTAATATTATTTATTTGTAAAATACCACTTTTAGGATTTACCTCAAGACTTCTTACAGTGCTATCCGTGGTCGGGTGGTATTTAATATTCTGCAATTCTTCACCAATCGACAGAGTTACGGACCGTATGGCGTGGACAGGCCCAATGAGCAGCTAAATGTATCAGATGTGGAATTTGAAGCCAGCCGACCTCTCCACCACGTATCTGGAGTACAAGGCACACCACTCTTAAAAGGACTGGCGTTTCATGTGGAAAAATGTTAGTCTATAACTTGGTCAACCACGGGTGATTTCTTGTCTCAGCGTATGTAGATTAGATTACGAAGTTGATCGAATATTCCCGAATATGGAGTGGCTGTGGCCTAGATTGCGATAGATGTGACAAGTGTACACTCAAGTTACTTCTGCCAGGGCCACACTCTGCCAGGGACACAGATTGTATTTTTTAAATTAATTTTTATTAATCAATTAAAATTGCTATTCACAATATTGGTTATTGTGTGCGAGAAATTGTGCGCAGAACTGACGACACCACTAAGCTGCATGACCTCTGATAAAGAACATGTCCCATCAACCACTTGATTTCTGCAGGGCATTGATGTTCTAACACATCGACTGACCCAGAGAGAGAGTTACTCGGACACCCCCTAACCCCCCCCCCCCTGGACTTTTTCTCTAACCCCAAGTGTATAATGATAAGACCAAGCAATTTCTTCATCCTTGCACCTTCATGTTATAGTGCAATTGTCCCCGTCTGTTGTCGTACAATCTCNCATGTCCCATCAACCACTTGATTTCTGCAGGGCATTGATGTTCTAACACATCGACTGACCCAGAGAGAGAGTTACTCGGACACCCCCTAACCCCCCCCCCCCTGGACTTTTTCTCTAACCCCAAGTGTATAATGATAAGACCAAGCAATTTCTTCATCCTTGCACCTTCATGTTATAGTGCAATTGTCCCCGTCTGTTGTCGTACAATCTCCTCCTCCCTTTCCTCCCTTAGCAATTCCTAGTGGCTCTACCATTACTGTTTTTAAGCAAACTTTTCACTGACTTAATTCATGGAAGAGGACAGGAAGATATCTTTTTTTAATCCAAATATCTGGTTTGACCAAACAGACCCTTGTTAGGATAGAATATCTCGAAGAACGCATTTTTTTCTCAAAATGATGGGATTTTGTATGAAGGTAATTGAGGGAAACGTGACCAGTATTTTAGTTTAAAAATTGAAGTGCCAAAATTCCGAAAAAAAAAATCCAACGAAAATATTTTGTGATTAAAGCGACTTTTGGCACATATATACGACAATATTACAGAGTTGTGTTGCGAGTGAAAGACAATAAGAGGAAAAAACACATTATTAGAGTTTTTTATTTGCCACAATGTCATTATAACACTGTATAGATTATTAAAAGTTATTTAAGCATTTTTTTCTTAATGTCCCAGAGAGATATATTGGTAGGCGGCACGTTGTTGGTAATGGTGGATTTATTTTTTCATTTTAGCCCTGGAACATGCGAGGCTTGAGAAGTTAAGGTGTTCATTGTATGTTTGCACTGATTTTTTAGCAATTTGCATAATATTCCCAATTTTGTGTCAGTAACTATTGTATATACACAATATTCATATATTGATGACCCTATAGGACCTCATAGGAAAAATTGGCAAAAATTTCTGTAGGATGCTTTGTGGCCTCAAATGGTTGAATTGGTTGACTCTTTCAAGCAATAATAGAGACGCTGCTGATACTACTTAAGCGCTAATAATTTTGTATGTTTAAAGCCTGTGCAGTTGAAGCCTATGCAGTTGTTTAGTTCACACAATACGCCAAGTGACATTTATTACTGTTACCATAAGGTTGACGTCTGCATCTTATCTGTGTTCTTGTAGCAACCGCTGTGAATCAGGTCTAACTATTTAAATTTCAAACATAAGTCACATCAGTGGTCTGAACAGAAATTGTGCCACATACAGAGAAGCAGATTAATGAGTTCAAAACATTAAATGTATTCACACGCCAGTTGTGAATACAATGAGACTGATAATTATCGCCGAATTGACGCCGATGGCACCATTTGCGTTATAAGTCAATGGTCCAACAGCATGTTAAAATGCATTTTTGTAAAAATTATATTATCTGAGATGCCCCATACCCATACATGTATATCACGAACGGGTGTTTGGCTCATATTGACATGAACCATCTAAATCTTTTAGCTATGAAGGCATAAAAAGACAAAGTAAAATACATTTTAAAAAAACTAAAAATAATCACCGCAATCCCCCCGATGACGCCAGGTGTGAAATGAGTATATATTTAATGTGTACAACAATAAAAATAGCAGATTTATCGGTTATGAGAAGTTGGTAGATGGTTATAGTTTGAGAGTTTGTGAAGAATAGTTAATGCATGGGACGTACGCATTCTGCGACTCTGACAGGCATGCAACAGCTCATAGCTAGGGTTAACGAAATAAAATGATTTGAATTTGATGCGATGGTTGTTTTTTTTTTCGTTACAAGTTATTAGACAATAAATTATTTATATGCGATTAAGTGAAACGAATAAGTATACTGTATAAATTAGATTATACAGCGGTATGAGCTTGACAGTTACAATGTAATGATACCCTGTACTGCGTGCTAGTATTTACAAGCATTCCATATTCATTTTGCCATATTCAAGTTTTTCTATTAAAGTGATTTCAGTTTTTCTTTTAGACAAAATGTCATATTTCATTTAATATTTTTAAAAACAAATATCAGTAGATTTCCAAACCTTTTACGGGACGTTTTCTCAGGTTTAGTACGTCACAGGGGGATATGGGAAGATAGCCGCCACCTGGCTTTCCTACAACCATTTCAAGCCAGCCCTGGGGAAACCGTGCTGGTTCTCAAGGTTCTGCTCTAGGGTTTTGTTTTCAATCTCCCCGAGAAGGAATTTGTGGTTTTGATGCTTGCGACAAGTACCATTTCTCTCAAAATGGAAAGGTCGCTCCTTGTCATGTTGTAAAACTGAACTTTGCTGCCTTTTATACTGTGCAATACAAATAAACTCCCAGTGTTTTGATAAAAATAAAACCCAACCAAGAGATGGAAACACCCTTTTAAGTTAATATGATGATATAAATAGTAGTGGATACATGCACACACACATGAATAAAATAAAGAGGTAAACTAGAAAAGCACTCCGAGAGCGCAGACCTTCGCCAAGGCGGCAATATTTGATTATTATTGATTATGGATTGATTATTGATCCGGATCACCACCCAAAAACTAACCATCTGTTCCTTGACCCACATCTGGCAGTTCACAGATAAAATTATCAAAATCGGTCCATACTTTTTTGAGTTATGTTGATGACAGACAGACAGACAAACAAACAAACAAACAGGGGTGGAAACATAACCTCATTGGCGGAGGTTATTAGGTACCAAGAATGGACCGAAGGCCTCCGACTATACTCTCAATGCAGTGTAGTCTTTCATTCTACAATGCTAACCTCCTTTTGTTGAAGACTACATATAAGATGGCGCCGACCAATGGCGACAGGCTTTGTAGAGCGTCCACATTCTTACTCTTTTATCTAGTTTTTATGTTGAGTACGTCGGTAGCCATCCTCATTTATACCAGAGAAGATCTGCTCCAAATACGACAAGCGTCATCGGCCTCTCTATCGACATTACAAGCGGGAACTTTGGATTACATCTGTCGTGACATCGGAATATCAAGGGCCTCCTCACAGCGAGAAACAAAGAACGGGCGGAAGCGCGGTAAGCGAGGAGGGCATCTAGTGAAATTAAGGCATAGAAAGCAAAGAACTCCGTTGCCAAGCATTATTCTGTCAAATGTTCAGAGCCTTTACAATAAAATAGAGGAAATAAACTATAGGATATTTAACTATCGGGACTATGCAGACTGCAATGTCTATTGTTTAANGTTACAAGGCACATTACAGCAACAGCACGCAGCTTAATATCAGTTCATTACCTGTTCTGCATAAACATTTACACATTAAAGAAAAGTGATTTGAACAGTGAAATATTTACCAGTAAAAATTCCAAATTTGTTCTTATCATCAATAAGTCTTTTTCAATTACTAAAATGTCAACATTCTGATCATGTCAGCCCATAATGGCTACATGTTTCATATAACACAACTTTCAAAAATTCACAAACTTGTACAGTGGGGCATAGTGTACAGCTGCAGGAAATGATACAATCACATACTGTAGTAAAGCACTGGAAATCTCGGTCCATTTGAAAGACCTATTTGTAACAAGGTTGCTGATGTCTTGCACTGCCTGAAGTAGCATTTCTGAACACAATGTCAACAGTTATCATTACATTTAATCAATCAATACACAATTATAAAAAAATTACCAAAGCTCCACATCATTTGAGGAGCTCATTGCTTTGTGTTTATATATAAATGTCATGGAGTACAAATGCTCAGCACCATACAAAGCAGTTAAAAAAATACTCCTTGGCTAAGAAGACAGGCACGATGTGGCAGACCAAAGATTATGCCGAGGAGATTGGGGGGGGGGGTATAAATCCTCTGTGGTCTCCCTGATCCCCAAATATGGCAGGGTGCTGGCTTATCTAGCTAATTAGAAACATAAAACAATTGGTCCTCGATAAAAATGGGTATAGGGGGCAAACCCTGAGAACAAATCTAAGCACTTATAAAGACCACTGTATCACTTCTTCAGACAAGTTTTCAAATGTTGACAAACATGCTCTTGAGATATGTAGGATACCCGTGGACTATTTTTTTTTTCTATCATGAGAAATTAATCTTCTCCAGTGGCCTGGATCATACTGGGAGTATTATACCCTTCATAGACCTGACTATCTTTAGTATGAGACGAATATCAAAACACTTGTTAATATCAGTCCAGGCAATTCACGCCATTCTGACCATTACCAATCCCAGAGGGTGGAATCCTTTGTGACGCTTCAGCAGAAATGGGAAGCTGATATCAGGACGTCGGAGAGCCGGTAGCATTTGTGTACATTTCCTCAAAAATGTCAATGATATTGTCTATTCCAGTGAGGTAGCCATCCTCCCTGTTTCCTTCCACCCAGGGGGCCCTGTGGCTGATAGTGGCGTCATTGGGGATGGGGTTACTCTTGCCAAAGTCAATCATCCACACGCACGCTTGCTCCGTGTTGTCGTGAACAAACAGAAGGGAACTGCCAATCAGCTGAAAGATGCAATAAGTCATTATTACCATGGCAACACACTTTGTGACATTGTTGTCCCAGAGAATTCAAAGCATTTTTAGCTCTACATACATCATACTTGCGTCACTTTCTCTAAATATATCGTACTTGCGTCACTTGGAAGTCTTGGTCACCACACAACAAACGGCCAAATTACAGTCAAATTGCATTTGCCTTTGCGAAAATGTACCTTCAAATCGTACAAGACTGACGTAATGAATGAAGGATTCAGCAAATTCCTTTATCTTGATATTAGAAAAGTGCGTAACGGATCTAATGTGCAAATGGATGTTGCTGTTTTTAACTGATTGGATGTTGAAATTGAATTCCAACTTGTACAAGTGTGACGTAGTGAATGAATTGCTTAGCAAATTCTTCATTATAAGCTTAAAATGAAGTGCAAAGAGGATTAGATGTGCAAATGAAAGCTGCTGCTTTTAACTAATTGGATTCTGAAATTAAACCACATTTTGTATTAGCATGACCTAATGAATAAATTGTAGCCAATTCCTTAAGCTGAAAATAGAAAAGTGCTAAATGGATTCAATGTGAAAATGTAGGAAACTAACTTTTAGCCAAATGGATTTGACCATACTTGGCAGGTCATTAAACCCATAAAACCCATAAAATGTGAAATCCAAATTTCATAAAGTGATTTTTTACATGTCTGGTTACCTTTTCCAATTCACACCTGACAGGTGTTAAATTCCTTAAAAATGCACCTCGAGCTTCAGAGAAACAAACCTCTACACTACAACACAAAAATCACTACATGATCTGTTAAAGTACATAGTGTACTGCCATAAGACATGCACTTTTGGCTTTAGTCACTACTGAACCATTCCCAGACCCTATCTAAACTACCTGTGGATCGACCTATCTTCAAGGGGATTCTTGCTAAATTGCAATCAACTAAAGCGGATGTCTGTCACGCCTACTGAAGCTGCTAGGGGTAATCAATAATTGTTTAGCAGCTTCAGTAGGGGTGCCAGACATCTAAGCCGCTTAAGCTGAAAACAATTTAGTGAGAAACCTCTTGGAGATGGATCGATCCTGTTAGATTAATCTAGTTGTGAGAACCCAGTCTAAATAAGGCGTTAAGCCTACCTCATGCCTGGCAAAGAAAGGAGATGCTTCCAGAGTAGCTCTTATTGCCTTGAGTCTTCTCATGTACTTCAGCTGAAAGTATTCACAAATATCAGTTATCAGTTAGTCAAAAGTACTCGAGAAGTAACAAAATCAGGGTGTTTCGAATCTAACTTAAAGAGATAACAACTGTTTTTATGATATCCATTGTAAACAACTCACAGAAATATAATAAATTCTATTCTACCACCAAAATGGCAGTTAACGCAATTCTTCTGGTATTTGTGCTTGCCATCCCATCACATGACCTTCATAGATGGCTACATTTTATAATAATCTCTTAGGAGAATACTGCAAAAAACCAAACTTTTTAGAAAAAAAAAAACAGGAACTTACTTTGAATATTGAAATAGATTCATTAACCAAAAGCAAGTGTGGGAAAATTGTCGTTTACCCCAGGAAAATTCATTTTTTGGCCAAAATTAACAGTTGTTTTTCCCTTTAATAAGTTTTTCCCAGAAAACAAGTCTTTCACACAACTCCAGCTGTAGCATAGTTTACATATCTTTTAAACCAAGCTGCCAAGCACCTGAATACAACACTTACTATGATATTTTTGTTGTTATCTGTATAAGAGATGAAGCAATCTAGAATCTGCTCTCTTGTTCTAGTGGTTTTGAAATCTCGACTTGAGCTACCATCTGCTTTCTGAAATGACAAGGATAGCATTTAGTCAATAAAAAGAAAAACATTCTACAATGACATTTCAATTAATCCTTAAAAGCCACCTCCAGCATATCCTTGATACAGGAAAAATGCAAAAGATATCTTCAAATGTTTTTGGTTTCATATTTCCAGAAGGAGACTTCACCTTAATCCCCTCAATCCTGAAGCCCTGGTTTGCGGTGGAGCTGACTGTCTCCCGCCAGATCATGTAGCGTGGTTTTGTTATGGCTTGCTGGGCATGTTCCTCCTCTGTGGGCTCGTTAGGATCCACCTCGATCATCTTCTGGTACATGTCCTAGCAAAGAGAGAGAACAAGGGATATAGATTCTGAAGTAAAACCCAGGCTGTTAATTTGACCCCATTTCCATAGATTTTAGATTGATCTATCCCTGTGTGGGGAGTCTCACTAGATTACTGTCAGCTTGGCCGGCTTAAGCGTCTGTCCCGCCTACTGAAAGCTGTAAGGGGGTAATTAACCATGGTGCGCGCTCGGCTGACTGCAATTTAGCGTGAACCCCCAGGGAGTTAGGTCGATCTAAATCTTAATTCCTGGATCGATCTAAATCTCTGGGAATACACCCTTTGATCAAAGTCCATTGTTACAGTAAAGGGAATAGTTCTGATACCATAATTATTCTCAATGTCAAAAAAATAACAAGGCTTCCAGCTGGATTTTTGTGAAAAGAAGGAAGTTTTGATGCGATATTTCCCACATAAAATCAATTTAATGTGTGGCTGTATTGTCAGGTTAAAAATGGAACTCTCCCTGTGTGTGACATTTAGCTGAACAGAAGTATTTTAACAAGCAGTTACACGCCACAATATCTCAGCACAGAAATATTTCACAAGATGTTTTATATTTATAACAGAGATAGCATCAAAGATTATCATAAACTGAAAAATAGGAACCATATATATTATTTTTTCCATTTGGGACTTTCAATGGAGCCTCAAAAACACATCTGTTTTGTATTGCAGTATCATAGAAATATCCAGAGCCGAGAGCAGATTAAAATCAGTACAAGTAAAATCTTCAACCCCCTCCCCTTATTATTACTGCACAGGCATGCTTGTAGGAACACACACAAACACACAAATACATACAGTAATAACTCTACAATTTCAATAGGAGTAATTTTTAAATCATTTTTATCAGTTGAAAAGATGGAGTCGTTACCCTAATTGTTTTCTGGACAATGTGCAAACATCACAGTTATCCTACCTTCCTGAGTTTGGGGTTTTCTCGTGCTTTTTGGAGCTCCTCTTCCAGGTACGTCCTGACCCCTATCTTGCAGTCCATGAGACTGGAGCAGTCAAACTCACACAGGAGGTCCTGCATCTGGATGTATTCTTAGGTCGGAAGTCAAGGAAAACAACAGGGTTCACATACTCGGACTATAACTTAGGTACTTGGTATTGTGCAAACTCATCTGTACAGAATTATGTATTAATTGGACATTTCTTTCTTTACTCTTAATACCATTACCTTTTTATCTAAAATTACCCTTTTAACTTGAGAAAGTTTAAACTTTCATGAATTTTAATGTGGCTATGTATCTTTCATTATTTTTCTGCCTATAATTCATTAGAGTAAAAACGTCGTGTGACAAAATATAGCAAAACTAAAAAATCAAACTTGAAAAAAAAAATTTGAAATAAATTTTCAAAAAGTACACCATTTTCCATTTTGAAGGATACTGATTCCATCTCTCTCTACTTCCCCCTTGTACTCTGGCACGTACGGCCGGATAATGTCCTTCATCAGCTGTTGAAGGCAGGTCTGCTCCTTGCTGCACAGCTTCTTGAGGATTGTTCCCTGGTCACCTGCCTTGAAATTCCCTGCAAAGGTGAAAAAAAATGACATGAAAGTCAGGAAGAAAACCAGCACCTTACTCCAGGATAAAATTCCTCTTCTGTTTATTGTCTACTGAACTTAGTATTTTAATGTCCTTTCTTTCTTTTTGTCTTTTAATTTTTTTCCCATTGAGCCATTCAATGAATCAAATGGTTTTTTAACTGGTAACAGACTGAAATGTTTACCCAGTAATGTTACTCAAATAGAACTTTTGAAAACTAGAATGACATCCTAACAAAACCCTCAACCTGGATTCATCAAAGCATGACAACTTAATGTGTGATGTCTTATTATTCCAACCTTCATCATCTAAATCTGACAGGTTCTTAAAATTTTTACAGTATGCTGTCACGATTCAAATCAACAGAGGGATCTAAATGGCATTTTGTATGAAGCAATTATAAATTGCTGTCAAGGTTCATATTTGTGGCTCCTTGCCTATGGTAATACTGCTTCTCTCATAACATCAAGCTACATGCATTATGTTATGCCTTCAAAGTACTAAAAATACAGCTGTAACAGTCTGGATGAATTAGTCAATTATTTGTAGCACTTCTGCCTTACTTGCTCAGGTTGTCATCTGCCTCGTTTACAATGAAAAATTGATAGAAATTATTATGTTCAGTCTTCAAAGGGAATGGTAAATCTTAGCAAACTGGCCCTGAGCTTAATGAATGATGAATGTTCTCGGCAGACAAAAGTGCATGCACATTTAACAGGGATGAGACTGCCGTTAAGTGAAAAAGTTGGAAAATTTGGTGGGCAGTTAGAAAAATTTCATCTCTGATTTGTCCCCTATAGCTAGCTGGTTCTGTGCAAATAATAGATTTTCTAAACCTTGCCCAAAAAAGAAAAACAGGCAAGCTATGCACTTCAGTCTCTCAAGCAACATTCTAGAAATTCTTATAATTTCACAAATATCCAGAAAACCATTTTCAATATCTTAATGAAAAAGAGCCAAATATTCCAAAAAAGCTGCTTTTGGAACTTGACCTATATTTGAGGGGCACAAATCACTCCAGTAAGTTTGAGGATAACAAACCACAAGGTTTGACATATATTGTGATAACGGTGAAAAGTGCATGGCGATGACAACACGGTTGACACTAACAGAGGAAGGTGATGGCTATTTGTGTCTGTACATAAAAAGTGTGAAATAGGCTGAGATAGCAGTGTAGTAACAACCACCAATTTAGCCAAATGCTAAAACTGACTTAAAAGGGTTGATTTGACTTTTGACAATTTGGAAATTGCTAGGTCAAACCCAGATGGAGGAATATTATCAGAGTGGAAATTGCTAGTGCTACCCCAGACGGAGGAATATTATCAGGGTAGAAATTGGTAGTGCTACCCCAGACGGAGGAATATTATCAGGGTGGAAACTGCTAGAGCTACAACTAACATGAATGGATGACATCAAAAGATGGACAAGTAAATCAATGGAAGAGTGCACAAATGAAGCAAAGAACAGGACAAGATAGACGGTCATTTCACGTCAACTTCAGAAGAGATGACACACATAGATGGATCAGCCCCGTGAAAATTTGTCTCAGTTAACGCTCACTTACGGTTCTCAATCTGTCCTAGAACATAATGTTTTTCTCTTTTAATGAAAAATGTTCTTAATCTGTTCTAGGAAATTCTGCAGTTCTCGAACTGCTACATTCATTATAGAACAACACTAGAAATGTAAAAAAAAAAAAAAAAAAAAAAAAGAAACGCCAAATGTTCTAGAATAGATTGAGAACTGTAAGTGAGCTGTAAATGAGACAAGTTATCACAGAGGCTGTTACCTTGGTGACCTGCCAGCTGTATCCAGGGATACCTGTGCTTCTTAAACTGCTGCACAAACGGAGACCAGTGCACCATGTTCCGGATCTTCCGCCATGAACTCTGGAAAGATTTAAAAAAAAAGTGAACATGAAATGGAATGAAGTACCAATGGCAAGTAAACAGTGTGAATGTTTTCTAGATGTCTACCTTTGGAATAATCTCTGTCTCATATTCCATTTTCCAGAAGCGTCTAGAGCTGAAGTTTCCCGGTAGTGAAGTATGCTATTTTTGCCTGTGATCAATGCGAATTCACAGAATATCTTTTCTTCCTATTTTTTTTTTTTTTTTTGTAACCACACATTCAATAGTCTCTACTACAAAAGAAGACACATATCATAATCATGTAATATGACCGCAGATAGACTCTGCAAACTACAGCAAGCTACCCTGTAATAAATAAATGAAGATATTCAGTTATCCATATGTCAGCCAAGGTGAACTTCATTTCTGCAGATTACGTGATCTCAGATAAATGTATTAAATGATCAACATCATGAAAATTGAAACCATATAATAAAAAAAGGATATTAAAATGGCTTCAAAATAAATTACTTTTAGACAAAACAGCATACCAATAAAATGAAAGTAATAATAAAAACCAAGCACAAGACGAAGTAAAGCTACACATTTAGGTACAATTCTGACCATATATAATTTTCTATTGTATATAAAATTGGTAGTGTCATCTGTTTTCTTGTTTCAAAGTCACCAAAACCACCTTGGGTCACATGTGCGTTCATAAATCTGTAATAGAAGACTCTGACATGATGTAGCCATAGAAAACCACACTCAAAGAAACAGAAATTACACTGAAACATATTTACCATGGTTCTGATTCGTTTCATTTGTTTCCCCGTTTCAAAGTCATTGCTCCCGCTATCGCTGTTCCCTGCAAGAAAGCACTCCTCGCAATCGCAAGGTGGGAGCAGCTCGTCCTCGTCATGATCCTCTGTGGCTTCAGCAGCCATGAGAGAGCACACGTGTGGCTCTAGCTTAATTTTTTTGCACGATTTGTCATTCATATCTCCAGTAAAAATTCCTTTGGAGTCATCATCATCATGCTTTGTTAACTGTGACTTATTTTCAGTGTCTTGGGGAGATTTACTATCATGTAGTTGTGGATGACCAATGAATGGCCTTGTAGTATTCGCTATGTTTTGATCTGCCATTGTTCCTACAGTGAGTCACGCCTCAATCCAGAAGTGAAGTAGCATACTCGGGTAGTCCATGTGTGCCCAATGACCAATACCAGATTAAAGATGCATCTTCAAATGTACAAAATCCAAGAATTCCCTTTATATCACCAAGACATCCCTGAAAACTGTGTATATTTTTACGACCACAACACTACTAGTACTGATGTCTTATATAGCAATCTTCAATCAATGGTAAAAAAAATCACTCTGACACTAACCTACATCAAGGCTTTGACATGAGACACGAGCACACAAGATTAATTTTCCCGTTGGCTTCGAGTAGAGTCCTCAGGACTTGTTTGAAGGTTTAATCGAACACATAATGACTAATTCTAACAATTCCGCTTCTCAGATACCTATCATGACAAAAAAGGAAATGAACACAAAAAGATAAACAGCGCCCTTGAAGGAATTCATTTACAGGTCTAGCACCTATAATTTCCTCAACACCAGCTCATTTGTTTACAGTGAAAGATTGAATTTTATAGAACTCTACCCAAACCACAAAAATTATCATCAACAACAACAAATTCTTGGATGTCTAACCTTAATCTTAGAAGTCAAGGATCACAGTTTCCAAGTCCAAGCCAAATGCTCATGTCTCATGTGGGATTCTCCATGAAAAAACCATGTTTTGTTCAAATCTTTTACGTATTGTACACTAGAATCAAATTGCAACCTTGCAAATAAACAGAAACTAAGCAAAAAAGATAAAGAAACAAGAAAAGAAAAAAAAACATAACAAACCTGCTCTTTCTCAGAAAATACAATTACGGAAAACCCACAAATCCCACATAAGCATTAAGTCCTCGAAAGAATTAACCCAATTCTTGATGACATGACAAACCAGATCTGATCAAGTCGGTTTTCTACCTTCATTTCCCATCCACCAGGTGCCACATTCAGACAACAGAATCCCATGTAAACACACAGGGGAGGACAATATGATCAAAACAATTTCTCGGGTTTCTTCATGACCATATAGTAGCTTGCTCTTTCATCTGAATTGTTACTCGGATAAAAACAACTCTTGACGCCTACTTCTCCTGGGAATAAACCGCAGCATGTATCCAGTTCAGTTCTATAGACCTCAAGTGCTTTTCTTTGTCCACACAGCATAAACAAATAACAATATTCTAGAAGTATATTCTGAGTGGCAAGCTCTCTTTGCTGTCACAAAAAAAAAGTTATTTTAAAAGACCTCATGGGACCAGTAAAATGCCAATTCAGCTATTAATGACAACATCAAGAAAGTACACATGGCTGACAACAGTCTTAATGTAATGCCGCCAACGTACTTACAATACTAATTAGTCATTCACTTGGTAGCAGGTGTGATGCCTCCACACAAGGTTAACTAGGGAAAATGGCGTAAACAATATATAAAAGATGTTCCAACAAGTTAGTTTCAAAACTGACTGATGTCAATCACTTGAGCTTCATAGCATTCACAGAACAAATTATCTGCTACATACTTCTTAGGAGAAGAGAAGGGGGGGGGGGGAGTACCCTCTTCAAAAGTACATCGCAGATTTTTAGATCAAAGATTTTACATGGATAAGTGCCACCCACAATAAAAGCCTGTAGACATGTTTTGCCACCTTACACTGCACTAATGCTATTAACTCTTTCATCTCTCTCTACTGTAGTGAACCCTTAAGATCCCATCAATTTGCCATTAAGTCAGGTAAGCCAGGTCTCTGTCTACTAGTCACCTATGGCAGGTAGAACACCTGGAAACACATGGAACATCACTTTTTAAAGTCTGATCTATGCATACATAACAATATAAATACAGCTACGTCATACTTCTAGCTGAGTTTCTAATTCACTCTAATTCTACAGAGCATCTAAAACAATGTAGTAGGGTGCATTGAGAACAATTTGATCCACGGACTTAAAGATCTGCAAATCAAATATGGCGCCACCCACTTGAAAACGTGTCGAGATTTAACTGCTCTGCCCCCACTGGGATGGTGTGCACAGGGTGCGGGAATCCACTGTCAAGTGCGCGCTATATTTGATACACGGCCTAGTTAGCCCATGGATCAACTTCGTTGTGAATGCTCTCTTAAATGCTTCTTAGCATGTGGTAAAGTGATTCATATGGGTCAATATTGATGACTCGACCATATACTTATATTACTTGAAAATAAATGTTTCACATTGAGCAGTGACATAGCTCCTAAAAAATTAACATCCAATACTTTTTGCCTATTAACATCCAACACTTCTCGCCTACGCAGATTTTTCCATTCCTTCAGTAACTATAGATCTCAGTGATTCAGCCTCGTAACTAATGAATATCACTCTTTTCTGTGGATAAAAATTCCATTAAAAATAAATGACAAAGTAGCTTGCTGAGCCATATACATATATGTTAACTTCCCAATGCAAGCTCTATTTCAAGTGTGCCCAGCTTCAACTTAACAGTGTATGTAACATCTCCAATAGCCTAATTCTTATGAAAAGGAATACATCTCTAACCACTGTTGTTGTAATACTTGCAGCCACATATCTCCACAATGTTTCACACCTTTACCAGTTAGAACTAGTGTGCAATATGTCATCAATACTACCAAATCTGCTAATCAATAGCATTATCCATATTCCACTAATACAGTGTATAAAACACAGAGCACCTGCCGTACCCTGGTCAACATCACTGACTTGCATTGTGTCTTCCTAACATCTGTTGATATGAATGGTTACTGATCCAGAAAGCACTGTAGTTGTGACATAACAGCAATATAGAGACATGAATTCAAATTGAAATGTGCAAAAAACTGGTCACCTGAAACTTTATATCATAACACATCACTGACAACATAGGTGATGACCCATGCTATGTACAACTCCTCTGGTCAATACTAGTACATATATACACACTGACTGACACACTGACTGAGACACTGCAGGTACATGTGAAGCCACATGGAAGAGAGAGAGGCCACGCCCACCAGTTAATGACCAGCCAACACAAGACAAAGGCAGCCACTGTGTCCGGCTCCAAGTTAATTGACCAACAAACTACTCTAAAGGGACTGAAGGGAACAAATCTTAGCACAAGGCACTCATTCACCATGGACAAATAACCCACATTCCATCTGCCCAGCTTATAACCCTTAAACAACCACTTTAGCTGTGAGGTACATAAACATATAGTGACAGATTAAAAAACATCAGTATGCCTTCTTATTGTGTAGGTGTTGGGTTAGGCAGGGATACAGTTACATGGATGCCTCCAGCACCTAAGATAACAGTTCTCCAAGTTCACCTTTGTGGGAGTTAGAGACTCTCACCCCTACTCTATTACTCAGCCTTTTCTACTTTTACAACCACCAAGACCTTTAAAGTGGTTATTCTGCTGTTCTGTTGACCTATATTCTTCTCCTACTATGCAAAATCTCTTTCCACAGGTGATGCATATAATATCTTTCTCTATTTATAGACAAACCTATACCTATGTATTACTGTATCCTTTGTTCTCGTATAAACACAGATTCCCTAGAGGCTGAACTGATCACCCCACATGGACTCCACAGCTTCCAGTATATCTGATGTAATTCTATGAGCTGTCTTCTTTCCCTCTCTTTTTACACCATGTCCTTCAGATTAATCAAATCCTGCCTCAAAGAGAGAAAACACTTGGTATAAAGGGGATATAAAACCCTTGCCACAGTTTCTTGTTAATCCAGCTCTAGACAAGGATTGATTCTGTACTCCTGTGAACAGCTCATCAACAAGTGGTAGTCAGTTCTCTCTCATCTCTGATGTTGTCTTGAAGGCAATGTGTGTCAGCTACTGGTGTATGGAAATAGGTTACCTGTCATACCTGAGCACGCCTTTCTCTCTCTCTTTCTCTCGACTAATAAAAGACAGTGTGTGTGTGTGTGTGTGTGTGTGTGTGTGTGTGTGTGTGTGTGTGTGTACTAACACATGTGCTCATGCACATGCAAGTGTGTATATAGATAGCTGGATATTGAAGTTAAGACATAGGATACCAACATATAGAAGTCTAGATATAGACAGAAATATACAGATGAGTATAACTCTTATGTATGTATCACTACAATCACGTGCTCTCTGACCACAGGGGTCGCTCTAGTTAGTCCCCTATTCTGAATGGAGCCTTATATAAAGGATTTAATGGGTGAGGAACAGTGGATAAATAATGGACCCCTTTAATATCAATTTCATCTTTTTATCTCACACCATATTTTATAAAACCTGTGGATCTTTTGAAAATTTAATAATCACAAAGTATAAAATTATCTGTGAACATTTCCAAATTGTTCTTTATGTGTTTTAGAGCCTATCACACATGCTTTTATGTGGCATACAATAGTAAAGTAAGGCGTCACTGCCAAGCTTGACCAAGATTAGCATCTAATAGGTCCTACCGGCCGACCGTTATTCATAAAATCTTAAACAAGCAGACAATAAAATTGAGACAAAAAAAACAGGTGATAACATCTCACTCTCCACCTTGGCTAATATTTCTGTCATAAGCAAAACTACAGAGAAAGATGATTTCTAAAAATACCACAAGACACTGCAGTTATCAATCCAGTCAGATCCACTTGTGTCATTGTGGCAGTAAAAAAAACTTTAAAAACAGTTCTGTCTTACAGTCTATGGTCCTAAGGTCACTTTTTTTCTGTATCATAAGTTACATGAATAAACCAGTGCAAAAGCGAACTCCTCAGTAAAAACAATTTATAAAACTTACTTTCAACCAAACCTGCAAACATTCAACATCAATACTATAACTCTCTTCTGAAATCTTTGTAATAAATAAATAAATAAATAAATAAATAAATAAATAAATAAATTTATAAATAAATAAATAAACAACATTTAAAAAATCTTAGTGATTCCTACATTCTAGTAACATTGAGGGAGAACAGCCCTGTCTATTTCATCCTGAGCCTACTGTGGCCTTCTATTCCTACCAACGAAGACATCAGACTTATTTATTCAGGCCACCTGCTGGGTTAGTAAATTGCACATTAAGGTGCTCCCTAAAATAAACTACTATCTATATACACCTAGCTGAATACACCTAGCTGAATACACCTATAGCTGGTTTGCCATAATGAAATCCATCCTCTCTCACTTAACAGCTCTCTTAATCAAGATAGCTGACCAGGTCAATGTTTGTTTTCTCCTGGCTAGTAGCAGGTATAAATATGGAGGATTAATATAGCTGAATAAATACTGAGAAATAGTTACATAACATCCTTGGATTAATGTGCTCAAGGCTGTCAGTGCTGGCAAACAAGAAATGCAGATTACTAGTACTTGAAGGGTAACCTGAATCTCTTCCAATAGGCTATATGATAGTGCAAAACCTGATAGAACTCTTTGACTAAAATCACTTTCTGCAATTCTATTCTGATCTTGCACAAGAAAAAGCAATGTCATTTCCCAGTTTAAAGCTACAAATGATTTAGGTTAATTTTGCCAAAAGGTACATATGAAACTAGCATCACTTTCTATGAAGCAACATAAGATATATATAAAATCAGCTTATAAAAAATTTAACATTCTACTGAACAAAATAGTTAAAACCAGGGGCAAATCCATCTAAGACATCAAATAATAATTTTAAACAAGATCAACAAGAAGGGTGAAAAAAAATTTAATTATAAACTAAAATAAACTGATTTTTAAAAAAATACAAATTATATATATATATCAGTTAACTCAGTAGTTGCGTTATTTATTTAACCATGCTTGTGTAAACCCAGAATGTACATAAAAATAATAATTTTGGGGGAAGGGGGGGGGGGGGGGAGACACCAAAACTATTTGTTTGTTGCACAGAATGCTTTGGGTGTTCTACAAAGTCTACAATGACACACCTGTCACATCATCTTCTTCTTTACCAGAACACAACTGTCTTCAACATTTTACTGATAAATATTTGACCCCTGAAGCCAGAAATTGCTTTGGGGGATTCTAGAACACATATTAAAACATATGCTATTCCAAATCTGCCAGGATCTAATCTGCGATTCTAATCTGTGAAACTGTAAATATCACCATAATAAAGTTGTCCTTGGAGATTTTATGGTAATAACAAGATCTGTTTCTTGCAAAGATCAATTAACACTTGTATAATACCAAAGTGAATGTTTTAATCCATGTGTTTGTTTTAGATATTCGTAACGATGGACATGAAATGGACTTGTGGTCAAAACATGACCTTCAAAACGAAAGATCTAGATGAGTCGATTTCATTCCATTATTACCTTAACTTGACTAACACTACATAATTCTACACCCTTCACATGTTCCCAACTCAGGCACCTCAACTATTATGTAGTTTACAGTCTATGACAAGAAATTTTAGAGATCCAAAGAATGCCACTTACATAACTCCATCTTTATGCCAATGCACAGACAGGCAATGAACCTAACATGCATGTCAATACTGAAGACTTGGCTGAACAAAACACAACATTGCTGGGAAGGCACAGCAACCCTGCACCTGCTACTATACTGCAGCTCTCCAAATACTGCACAATATCATGAGAATCATATACCAGGCTCATATATAGGCAGGGGAGATGCAAGGATTTTAAACAAACCATATAGAATTATTTGACCATCGGCATATTTTTTCTATTGCCTTTTCACTACCTCAAAGAACAGAAAACCCTTGGCTGACATGCTTTTAGAATAACAATAATTAAACTGCATGGAGAAAATGGAAGTTACAGAGGATGTGAACCACCATGTCAAAGTGACATTCACTGACTTGTAGATCCTGCTTGAATGACACATTAATAGAACCATATCTCTATGGGAGCATACAGTGAGCAAGTGTCCTTACTAGTAACAAATCTATGACAGAAGCAATTTGTTTCTAACCTGAACCAATCTTGAGCTGCAATGAACCGAGGCAAATCAACCTGATTATTGCTGTTCAATTGGGTTCCAAGGTCCTGAGGTTAACATGGTAGTTCAAGGTCAATAAACTAAAGCTCCATTCTGCCTGGTGACAAGGGCTGAAACTGCCAGAAAACAACCAAATAAATGATTTTTCTGAAATTCTGTAGAGCAGAAATCTTGAAAAGCCAACTGTGCTCATCTTACCCCAAACAAAGATGTTAAAATATTAGATTTGTCAAGATGTGGCCAAACCATATGGCAGCACACATTACGCACCTGTCTTATGTAACAGCTCTACCTACTGTGATATCTGAAATCTATTCTTTCTTCC
This sequence comes from Lingula anatina, assembly GCF_001039355.2. The sequence goes on along the minus strand of NW_019775014.1, from coordinate 218,007 downwards.
TTAAAACCGCAACAAGTTCCTATGCCATGAGGATAGAGTTATATGTAAGAAATTACTCTCTACCCCAATGTCACAATGTCACCCGTGTTCAACTTTCTCTGTTCAGTATAACCAAGTGCCTCCAAGATAAACAATACCCCTTTATTATACTTACAGTGGACAATCAATGGGTAAAGAGCAGTCTCCACTATGCTGTATTGACAGGCCTATGTAAGTGAAAGGTCAGCAGTATTGGTCCCCGGTACACGGTACACGTCTGCTGTGCTAGAGTGACCAAGCCTATATTTGTACCCCGCAGTTACAACATTGGCTTTTCAGTTCCAAACAAACACTACTTTTAAACTGTGTCATTATCACTGGTCAAGCAAACAAAGTGTGCAATACCATGGATTGAAGAAAGAGGACAGTTTCTGTGTTTTCTGTGCAATTTCTGCGTTCTATGGTGACCAGTGGTTGCAACGCTGCCTGAGTTTATAAATGGAACACAACGTGATCCAACAATGCCATATATAGGATTTACATGATCACAATGTAGCTGGTCTCAGTTTTCCACTTATATGTCCATTAAAAACATATCACTTAAAAATGAACATGTTATATCACTTACGGAGCACTCCCATAGACACATCAGCCTACGTGGGTCACTCCATCTCTGCTGGGGACTCTCGCTAATTGCAATCAGCTGCACTGAATGTCATGCCTCCTCGAGGAGCTAGAATATAATTAACTCCTTTAACACTTTAACTAATTACCCCTGGACTTGAAAAGGCTTGTCACACAACTAACCTGATTTCACTGACTGCACTAAGCCAGAATTCCTGCAGAGTTGGGTCCAATCACGTAGCCCAATGGCATCTATGGGAATTGGGGTCTAAGTCTAGTTTTATTACTGCATTTTTCTTTGATTTCCTAATTTTTCTTTTTCTTTTGAAATATACACTGTTCTATAACCAAGGCAGACCAGAGAGAATAGCATACAGCAGTATCCATTTCAAAGCATTTCCAGATTTTAAAGAAGATTGCCAACAAATATTTATCGATTTTTTTTTTCAAATTAAATTTATGATTTCAAGCTTCATGAAGTATGGAAATGCCAAATATGATTCTCCAAATCAGCACTTCTGTCAAAACTTTGTTATAATAACCAAATCTAGTAGACATTTAAATATTTCCATATCAACAGCACTGATTTTAAAAATATTACTTTTTTCACACCACCAAACAGCTGGTTTAAGTTCTTATAACCTATAAAACTATATCTACTTGTCTCTGCCCCCCTTCCCCCCTTTTCTTTTGGGTATCTGCTCTGTATCTCTGGGCATCTTTCAATTCCCCCCCCCCCCCCCCCCCCCCCCCCCCCCCCCCCGCCCCCACTCCCCCAACCCCGCCTGACCAAGCACTCAACTCTCGCTTACAGTCATGACGGGCAATAAACTGGCAAATAAATCATACCTACCAATCCACTCACTAATGAAGACATACATGTACATGTACACATTTACCAACCAACACAAATGAAATAAAAGCCACTCTAACCTAACTAGCAAGTTACACTCCTAGGACACAAAGAGTTCAGACTTTTCTCATTTTGCCTGGTTTATTTCGGGCACCTGAACATGAAAACCAGAAATACTTACACATGTCTGTAGAAAATTGATGCCATTCCTGTTCTAAGTTATTACATGTTTCCGAACAAAACAACTGCTTCCACAGAGTAATACATTATCAATAAGAATAGTAAATGAGTTCGGCGTCCTAAAAGTGCCAAAAATAAAGTGTACATAAAACAGAATTCTGGACACCGATTTTAACTGATATTCCAGTTTCCATGTTCAAGTGATTTCCTTTTTAAAGCATAACAGTCACAACACAAATAACATTTTACCAAGATTAAAAATTGTCAATCTTCTGTCATGTGATTCTATCATCATTTAGATAACAGAATGTTATTAACATCAAACCTACACACACAGAGAAACCTACACACACACACACAGAGAGAGAGAGAGAGAGAGAGAGAGAGAGAGAGAGAGAGAGATTTTCATAGCAGCAGTTGTGCCAGTGTGGCAATGAGTTATATGGCACATAAGTGTGACCTGCTGGTGTAAACTACCATTTGGTGTACATGGCCACAGACATTACACTGTAGCCATATTGCAAGGTCATATTCAAGATAATTCTCATTTAACCTGCTGATAAAAAATTTTAGCCTAATAAGATATCAAACAAGATCAGGAAAAGAGTGAGACCAGTTATGAGCCGTTGACATAAATATTATCTACCACTCAACATCAAGACATGACCTATTAAATATCTGTTTACTCTTCTTGACCTTTGAAGATCCATTTTACCAGACATTTATTTATTTATTTATTTACTTATGTTGGAATGCTGTCTGCCTATAGCACAGAATTCTAACACACAAATACAAGTCAACAATATTCAGGAAAAAGCACTGACATTATTTCATACACATTACATGCATATATCTAATCTCCTGTTTTCAGAAATGTAAATTTGGCAGTTTGACAAGAAAGCCGAGCCATTAAAGAAATGAACTACTGTTTTTGCTTGTCTCATTACAGTCAAGTAACAGTATAACCTTGCTACTTGAAATGTTGTCAACAATTCAGTCCATTATCTGACATAAAAGACAGGAGACAGCAGGGGACATATACATAATGAATCATTTTCTAGGAAATACAAATGATGGCTGCTTGATAATAAACACATACGACAAGGGAATGATGTCAGGTAATAAACATAGGACAGAGAAAATTTAATTTTTGCTGGTGATATAAGGACACTTATCAATATGTCAGAAATTTAAATAAAAACTACCACACTTCTACCTGACTGCCTGGAAAAAAAAATTCCCCGAAAGTGATAAGCTGCTGCTTTTATAAGAGGAAAAAATCAAAAAGAAATTTATTAAGCTGTCATGACATAGCAATTTTTCCTACTTTCTCAAAACAAATTGACACCAATATCAACTCATTCTAACATCATTTTCAGAAGCATGATTACTAGTGCTTCTTTTACCGATGTGTAAAAACAGGATTAAAACAGCATTTTTCGTGAGAAAAAGTTACCGAACAAACAACCTCATGCCAAAGTAGGCTCTTGTATAAGATCACAGAACATGACCTATTAATATATACCACAAAAATGATAAGGCAATGATTCTATCATCTGCCATGATCAGTTCTGCAATCAGGAAGTCTTTTGATAAACGAGATGAAAAATTATGTTATTTCTACAACATAAATGTCATGCTCCATGCAGAAATATCCCACACTCATTTTGAATGGTCTGATAGTTAAAAATACTGGGTTCGTGTGAAAAAATTAACAAAATCAATTTTTAAAAAATATAGCCAGTTTCTTATATCTTTTCTGTCACAAACATCATATATATTTTATTTAAAAAATGCTTGGGTTTGATTTTTAAGCTGTGCATGTCTTTATCTGAAGTGTTAGGCAGCACAAAATTTTCTCACTAGATAAATATTCATAAATTTCCCTTGGATAAACAGTATTTTTCTCCAACTATAAAACCTTTGACCCTCCTTACCTGACACTAACAATTTGGGGGAAAAAGGGCTTCAGAAACCATAAAATGCTTCAGTATTCAGAATCCATAAAATGCTTCAGTATGGGTTTTTCAAATTTTTTTCATCATACATATATAGCATTATGATGAAAAGTTATTTAGAGCAACCAAAACTGTTGTTCAAAATAATTGTTTCTACAAGCCAAACAAACTTCTGTGAGGGTTTTTGTATTATATCTTTACTGGGATAACAATGACATTTAGATAAATTTGAAAAAACACATGCAGGACTAACAAAAAGGTTTAGGATTACCAAGTGTCTATAACAAAGATGAATGCACGCGTGAAATTATTCTTGGCAAATTTAAGAATCATGACAGCCGTAACCATGACAACAGGGAACATTATTAAATATGAACCATCATACATGGTGAAATGTAATACACAGTTTCCAAACATAACATCTGTACTACCTGAAACACAGGAAAACAAGATGATAGTTATCACGCAACATGAAGGATCTGCTCTACCTACCATTAAAGGTGAAGCAACCAAAGGAAAAACATGTGCCCCTCTTGTTTTACAACTGCCAGCTAGATCTGAGCAAGTTTATCTTGGTCAATGGTGTCTAAAACTGCAGAAAGTTCAGGCTTTAAAGTCTCAAACAGTTTTCTGTTAGACTTGACTAGGACTCATCCTCCATACAGACAATTTAAGAGGTCTGAAGCTCACCAGGATGAACTATCTGATAGCATAAAGAGCAGCTGTAAGCCAGGGCCTCAGTTCTCTATTCTTACTCCTGTTCAGGATTTCCTCTCTCCACTTACAGTTCTATTAATATGGCTTCTTCATCAATGAGCTGGCCACTGCTACAGAGACTAGACGGAAATACACACTTGGAAGCACTTCATTTAACTCCAGGGGTGCCCAGTTATTATAAACAGCTATATCTACCATTACAAAAAATGAAAAGGATCTAAATATTGATATTTATACAGTTTATATCCCCTGCCAAAAAAAGGTATAAAAAATGTGTTAGGCAAATGTCTGAAAGTAAATTAATTTTCAAAAAAGTTAGAACTACATTTAATGCAGTGTAGGATATTTCAGTTGAAAATTTGTCAGAATTATTTCAGCATTGCATCTTTATACTATTTTTATTTATTTATTTATTTATTTATTTATTTATTTATTGTAAAAAGTACCATGGGCATACATAACCGTCAAACATCTAAAACCATGAATCTGCATTTGTATGAGATTGAGTAAACCTTAGTAATTTATACTGAGTGAGAATAATCAACCTATGGGTTGAGTCTTTATAGTAGTAAATGCCTAGTTGATCATTGTGAACACCAGGCTTTAGCTACATATCAATAAGATTAAGGTTGTAAGAAAGCTGAAACTTAAAACTTTCCTGAATGATTAAATTTAATTCACTGAGACCAAATGACCTAATCCTGCAAATTGGGTTTTCTCTAAGTTCTACTTCCTCTCACTATACCCCAGTGAGGACAACAGGGAAAACTTATCACACAGAACACATACAGAACAGATGATCCGTGGATTAACTGATCCTCGGACTAAATATGGCCGATCCCACTTAAAAGAAATACCGCTGATACACTGATGGTCTCTCCGCCTCCACACGCTATTAAATGGATTAAATCAAGGGCCCCGAGGTTTAATTGCTAGGCCCCTGTGTGGAGGCAGGTAGACCTTTATGGAGTTAGCGGCCTCCACACACTATTAAATGGATTAAATCAGGGGCCCCGAGGTTTAATTGCTAGGCCCCTGTGTGGAGGCAGGTAGACCTTTATGGAGTTAGCGGCATTGCTTTTGAAGTGTGGTTGCGACTGGTTGGCCATATTTAGTTGGCGGCACTCAGATCATCCATTCTGAATGGAGCCATAGAGAACCTAAAGTGACCTGAGAGAAGATGACACTCAACTGCTGTCCTACTGTACATCAACAACATACATCAAAAAAATACCCATGAGCAACATTAGACCATTTCTAGGAACAAAGCTCCACACTTTGGGTTTCTCAGAAACCATATCATGTCAAAGATGTATTCACATTACTGATATCAAAGCTGACAGGGTTGTTCCTTTACCAGGAACCAGCTAGGCTACTAGTTCATGCCAGGTCATCAATTTTTATCAGTACTTGATACATCATTTTATTCCACATAGGTCATATTCACAAAAGATGATTGGCCAACTAACTGCTCCAGGGACTAAAAAGAAATAATCCCCCCCCCCCCCCACATGCCTTCCCTGTTGAGGCCTAGCAATAAAACCTCAAAGCCTTGTTAAGGCGGGGAGATCAATAAAGGATTAGGCGGTCTTGCTTTCATGTAGGGTTCACCATATTTGATCCGTGGATCAGTAGATTCAAGGATCACCTGTTCTGAATGTGACCTTGAAGAATTATTGTCTCTTATGTTTAACTTCTCTTCTGTGCTGAATATGACCATAGTCAAAAGTAGTCACCTTCTTCTGAAGTTTGTTATTAAAATACAAGAGAAAAATGCTTTAAATTAAATATGGGGAAACGTGTAAGTACAGAATTTCTTACAACCTTTTATCAAGCCAAGTGATAGCAACCTATTACCAAGGCAAGTGATAGAAGTGGCGTTAAAAGGAGGAATCTCTATTTGTAAAACTAACCAATCCCGTCTAAGAGCAGACACACAAAACATAAATAATTTGACTGTCCATATCTTCCATGTGTGAGCAAATATCAGTAAAATCATTCATTCATAACATTTTCAGATCCAATTCTATGTCTTGTAGGAATTTAAAATGTCATTATACAATCTCATTAGAAAAAAAGGCTAAAAAGGAATATGGAGTCTAATGAATTTTCAATATACTTATTGGTAAGCCAGTTGAGATGTGAAGCCCATTAAGCATGGAAAACAATTTCAAAGAAAACAATATCATGTCAAGGCAATCACGTTTTCTGCATATTGTTTAGGACAGATTCCCATTGTAAATTAACAGGTGTTACTCCACAAGTTATCAAGACTCTAGACAATAGATATTCACATTTCGAGGGCTGTAATATGGACATCTGTTTCTTAGAGGTCTTCATCCAGTGATGGTTCTCTATTGACAACGTGTCATCTCTAACATCAGGCAGCTACTATCACTGATGGAACAAACCCAAAGCTTTACTGCTTCAGTCTTACATTTGTCTAGTTATGTTCTTTATGTATATATCAATTATCAGAACAAATATTTAAAAAAAACTTCAATTGGCTTTGTGTGTATGTGTGTGTGAGAGAGAGAGAGAGAGAGAGAGAGAGATGACGATGAGTACATCATGTTCATTACGCCTCTGTAGCTGTGTTGTAGAGAAAGTATGAATCACGGAGTTTCACACAAAATAAACGAGATTTGTGAAGCAGTGCCTTATTCGACTTAAAGACCATAGCAGGAGCAGGAAACAATGCGCTGAGCTGTGTTCTCTTCCACAGTTGTGCTTGTCATGATTCTTCAAGGAATCAAGCACAGTGCTACCTATTAAATATAGCATCCCTGCAGAGCTGCTTTAGAAGTCTGAGAAGCAGATGTAGCTCTAGTATCCATAACTACACCTGATATTTAATATCCTGACAGCAGCATTAATAAAAGAAAAAGGTTCCTGTTACACCTTTTATTTGTTCCTCTTTTTATACTTCTACGTTGTTTAATCCAATGTCCAGAAGTACACAGTGACAATCCTCATGTTTTTGAATAAGAAGGGAAAAGATGTAAAATATCCAAGGTGCTTTGGAAAAATCCGTGCGTGCGAAGACTTTACACAGATTAGAGCACCATGAAGAGAGAGAGAGAACACCATGCAGATTTTACTATAAGTGAATAATAGTCAGAATCAGCAGTAAGCACACATTCAAGTGATTCTGTTGCGATGCTCATTATAAAAGCATATATTTCATGTAAACAATCTATACCAGAATTTCATCATTTTTCTGTTGGTTTATTGTGCATGATCCAAACACTAATCCTTTCTAATCCTTTCCAATATCTCCGTCATCATTACCTGCATATAACTGGTCTCTGAACTGCTTTCTCAGAAGATGATAAGATTTCAATTACTTCCACCCCACAGGGGTTCACAGACAAAGTAAAAACAAGTGAAATATCAACCTCTTTATAATGATGAAAAGTTGACTAGACAGTGCCCCCTCCCCTCAGATCAGTCAATTCCTAAAAGAAGCCAAATGAAAAAATATGAAAGGAAAAGATGGCTTCATCTGAAAATTCGGAAACACAATCACACATCAAAGGGGTCTAGTGACCTTCCCGGATACGAAAGCACAGACATAATATCATGTGAACTTATGGGGGGCAGACACCACACTAGCTTGCCATTCAAGCTTGTTTGCCTTCAAGATGATGGAAGGGAATCCAAACATTGTTTTTTTAAAGCAAGTATGTGCAATTTTGATCATGCATTGTCAACGGATTCTAAGAATGGAAGACAGGAGTCCTTTTGAGATTGCAGTGATGTCTAATTCAGCCCAAAGCAGAAGTTAGACCTGAAAAGCCACATAGACACCTGAAAACATCTGTGCACTGAGGAACATCAATACTTTTGCTTAATGACTCTGTAAACAATCAAAGAATATCCATCTGTCTTTATCTATAATTTAGCTGTCACATTTAAATACTAGTAGTTACCAAAGTGCTTAATTTTTCCTCCTGCAAGCGAGTAAACAAGTGAAGTCTGAAATCTTTCTTGCAGATCAGTATATTAAGTCAAATGATTTCACAACTGAGCTTTCATATCTGGGGAGATCACAGGCTATTGTACAATGTAAATTAAACTGATTTCAAAATAGACAAGATTATATATATATATATATATGCTGGAATGCTGAGGCTCGCTTCACCACTAGGGCTTTTACTCCCTTTCACATACTCAAGTTAAAAAATAAAATAATAAGCCCATTACTTTGCCATGTAGAGCATAGGGCTCTGTTTGAGGTGGCTTTCTCATGTAAAAGCCAGGCTATGAAGTTGTCAAGCTTTGAAAAATGCGTGAAACAGAAAAACTGTACTGAATGGTGTAAGAAGAGCCTACATTGCCCTCATCACAGAAGTTGGGTCATCAGTGGCAAAAGAACCTGCAAAACAAGTTTTTCTCCGAAAATAAAAAAATGTGGCATTGATGATACAAGAACTTGAGAAGCTTGCCATGTACTAATAATATGTGACCTACCTTTCCTTTGCCTTCCCGCTTAGAGGGCGATTCCCTGCCATCAATGTTCTCCTCATCCAAAGAGAAGGAGGAATCCGACAAAAATTTCTCAGAATTACTCGAAACATCTGACTTTGAAGAACTGATGCTGCTGTTTGAGAGTTGACGTCTTAATTTGGGATGATTCAACAGTTGCGGGGTGTTGTCAACGCTCTCCCAATTGTCCTCATTTTGTTTCCCATAAAGGTCACCTGGGTCACCCTCATGGCTGTGGTCACTGATAATGACCGCTGGAAGCATATGGGGCAACTGCGGGAAACTGAATGCCATAGCAACAGTGGGAGAGGAACTGGACTCAAAGGAGTCCTTTTCACTGCTGCCATTACTGTTCATTTTGTGTGAAAGAGTTAGTCTATTTTTGGATGTTTTGGTAGTCCCTTTCCTAACATGATTTAGTAGCATTTCATTGTGCTCATGAGATGCTGATACAGTCAGTAAGTCTAGGTGATCATCATCAGAATAAGGCAGGTTCAAGTCAACAGCTGAGTCTGCGTTACTAGAGCCCTGACTACTGTGACTACACTGTGGGCTGAGTAACGCCTTTTTATGTCCTAAACGCAAATCTGTCTCCAACTGCAGCGGATTTGCAGCACCAGAATCAGGAATGGTAAACTGAAACTCGGGTCCACTTGTCTCCAGGGATTTACCATAGCTCTGTTTGAGGTGGTCTTTGGCAGAATCAAAGCTACGTGCCACATGTAAATGGTCATAATCAACAGTTTCAAAATCACTGGCTGAGTTCCTGCAGCCAGCAACATTTACCCCTCTGTCCGAGCCAGTGCGGTAGAGCCGCGGATTGTGCGGCCCCCCAGGCACCAGAGTGTTTCCGTACGCCATCCTTGGTTCCACATTCAGGTCATCATCACTGGCCACGTCACTACCAGGCAAGGACCTGTCCATATGTGTCACGGTCCTATTCTTGGAGCACCTTCTTGGAAGTTCTGGCGACTGCTGCAGGGGAGAGTGCTCTGGACTCCTGTCTAATGGACGAGTATCAGAAACACTTTTTCACTTGGTCAGCGACTATAGTTGCAGGCAAGTCAAGTTCACTTTTGGATAAATATTCCTGTGCATAGCTTGCAAGTCCTGGGTCCTCCACATGATGGGGTAACACCAAGCCAGCACCATATTTAGCACCAGACAAAGCCAACGCACACTTGGCGTGGCCACTTCTTTTACCTTTGTGTCTCCTCTCTTTGCTCTCAATCAGAGGTTTATACTTCACAATTAAATTTTCAATGGAATAACTTTTCTGGAGGTCATGGTATATGGACAAACTGGAGTCCTCTTTAGACCGCCTATGTTGTGAGTGAGGCGCAGTGCTAGGAGTACCTTTGGTAGAAGCTATGTTCGTGTCACTGTTCCAGAGAGTGGAATTGTGAGACATGTCCTCTTGGTTTTGTAACTCATTCACTGGTCCTGGCGGGGTCCTGGAATGTTGATGGTGTCCACTGGCCTGTGACGTGGACTTGGAGTGGCTGCGATGGCCAAAGAAACTCCAGGAATGACGCAAATGCTTAGCGGAATGTTTTTTCGGCTCCATACTGTGACCCTTCATCTGCCTCCAAGGTGGAGTTTTTACTTCATTTATGTGTTACTTTAAACCTGAAACAAAAAAAGAATTTGTTAAAAATCGTTTAAAAAAAAACAATAATATGAATGATAATAAAATAAAACAAAATCATCACATTTAACCACTAAACTTATTCAATTGTCATTTTGTTTAAAGTGTACAGATTTGGTCCAATACAGCAAAGCCAAAAAAGTTTGATACAATTTCATTTAGTTCCCTCCTATTAAACAGTCCGATTAGAGAGGTCGCCATTTTTTTTGCATTTTTACATTCTTCTCGTGAAGTTCTCCATATAAGGACATTTTTATTGTAAAAAATAAGGTTCTGTTATATAAAATGAAACTGTCCCAATGCTATCCCACACCCCATTCCTAAACCCCCCCAACCCCCGTCACACCCCATTCCTGAACCCCCCTGACCCCTGTCACACCCCATTCCTGACACCCCCTTGACCCCCTGTCACACCCCATTCCTGAGCCCCACAACCCGTCACATCCCGTCCGAGGCCCCCCCCCCCCCAACCCCTGTTCTGTGCAATGTCACAGTTCACTCCTCTGGCTCAGCTTTCTCTCTAGAGCTTGCTGTAATCTCCGTGGAAGCAGCCACAGAAGTTTTATAAGGTTACACATGTACACTTTTGAGATAAATGTGGTTGCACTTACTTAAAGTTTGAAATGTTTAACCTCAGCAGTGTCATGACTGCTTGAAAAACAATGCCTTCTCAATCGATTTAACGATTTTACTTAAAAGTAAAAAGATTGTTTTTTCTATTCACTTCAACATTGAGAACGAAGTAATTTTTCTTCAGTCAACAGCTAAATATTGAAAAAGTTTTACCTCCAATATTTCCATGTCTCCTTGATGAAAATGTTCTGTTGATATTAAGCTGCTGACTGAAGAAAAATTGCTTCATTCTTATAACATAACACAGCTGCTGAAATTCTTCTCTCACTTCAACATTGTTTTTCAAGCTTTAACACTCAATCTTAAAAAACAGCAAGCGTATCTATTATCATAATGGCTATTATGATGTGAATTTACCCATATTTTTTGGTTTTCATCCATTAAGTTACAATTATCATTTCAAGTGATCACTGGACACATTAAGTTTGTACAGGTTGTACTAGGTACAGTTTTCAAATGAAATAACTATCGTCTAAACAGTCTTGTATTTTCTTAACAAATTTTCCCTCTATCGCCACATCTGTCCGTCAGACCTAGTTATGATGTCAGGGGTAACCTAGTGCATAGTTTATACTCATGAAATTTCAAAAAACTCAAAACACACAGTTAGCACACCTGTTAAACAAAAATCTACCACAGTTAACAGTACAAATGCAGAAGACAACATGCCCTTCCTAGGCCTTCAGAAACCTGCTTACTAATACAAACACCTAAGAAGGTAAACCTTAGGCAAGGACAAATGTATGATTCAGTCTTTTGTGTAAGCTCTCTCAACCACATCCCCGTTTCATGACTCTTCCTCAAAATACAACAAATAAAACCCATTCAATCCCAACAGGCAGATTCTCCTTACTCATGGCTCATTATGGAAGTAAATGCAGATGATTTGAATCTCAGATTTTTGAATCAGCATTTTCTTCAGTAAATGTATGACCCACACAACTACATTATTTACAATAATTCTGCCAGTGAAACCTTCTTAACCAGTATAACTTAACCTGCTATCATTTGTATTGCAGTATTGATTTCCATTTGTTATATATTTCTTTCTCTATCTATCTCCCTCCCAAAACAAAGGTTGTATTCAGTGCTTTTGAGATACCGTGATACACCTTTCTGTACTTCAAACCACAAACCGCCTCTTTCCACAGAGAGCTAAGTCATTGCACGTAACAATTTTCTAGGAAACATAATTTCTTAGAGATCTAAGCCATTTTATTTCCTCCTAATTGCATTTCTTGATAATGTTCCACAAGGCTCTTCCAGGGGTGCTTAATAGAAACAAAAGGCTTCACCAATTCTTCTACAACTGATAAACTTGGGGCTTTTTCCCAATGAAGCTGTTCTATGTAGATCGATGTTACTCGCTGGAGGCTCTCGCTGAGTGCACTCCGATTAACACACTTCCTGGCAGCGAGCAGAATACAGAAAAGCTGGCGATTTTACAGGTACATTGCAAACAAGAGGTGGCATATTAATCTGTTAAACTGATTGCATATAGCAAGAGTCCCCATGGAGTTGGATCGATCTTCTAGTACGTAGAACAAGTTTCATTGGGAATGGGGGATTATACTGGGTTAGCACTGTACAACTTCACATTATCTGAACAACTCCATTAAGATCACTTTGATTAGCTTTTCAAATCTATTTAACATCCATCTTCACTTACTGGAATCAGTCAAGATTAAAATCTCTATTTAATATTTAACCCAATTATCTTATTGACTGAACCTCTTTCAGATTAAATCTCTCTTTTTTCCAGGGTATAATTAAATTGAATTATCTATCTCTGTTATCTCTTTAAACCATCTCTACCTTCTATGACTCATTATAGTTCAAAAATTTTTACAAGCTGTAGGTTACTTCTCCTGAAGATGGAGAACATTGAAAGCATTCACAACAAAGTTGATCCGTGGACTAACATGTCCACGCATCAAATATAAGGGCTACCCTACTACCAGACTCGGCACCTAAGGATCCTGAATTAACCGGTATATCGGACCACACTACCCATTTTCAAGGTGTGTGTCAGATTGCATTTCGGAGTATCAGCCAGAACACCGACAGGATGAGCCCTGGCATATGCATGCTCGGCTGTCACCTTGATTGGATAGTAAACGAGTGTCGTAAAATCGCTATATGATTTTAAAACCGGGTGCATAAATTTGAAAGCCATATAGATGAACCTTAGACTGCCACATTAATCTAATACAATGCAAAAATCCCTATCAAAAGTGGTTAAAACATTCAAACCAAATGTCGTAAAGCCCCCGTATATCCCCATAGACACAATAGAATAGAGTACTCTAAAGTAAGAGTACAGTTTAAGGTTGTTCAGCCGAGCGTGGATGAGCCCGCAGTCGTGCTACAAAATTTGTTCTGGAGTATGATACTCCGAAATGCGATCTGACACACACCTTGAAAACGGGTAGCGTGGTCCGATATACCGGTTAATTCAGGATCCTTAGGTGCTGAGTCTGGTAGTTGGGTAGGCCTGAAATATGGCACCCACTTGACAATGGATTCCCGTACCCCAATGCGCACCATCCCAGCAGGGGCAGAGCAATTAAATCTCAGCAGGCTTTCGAGTGGGTGGCAGATCAAAATTGTTCTGAATGCGTCTATTTAATACCCCGTTCACACTACGCTCAGTTATCCGGATAAATTGCGAATTAGGTCACAATTCGAATAAATGCAGTAGTGTGAACGCAAGAGGATTTTTGTAATGCGCATTTTCAAAATCCTGCAAGCGAGGTGGATTTGTAAGCGCGATCCGGATAACTTACCGGAATCGACACCTGTACAGATCTTACTGCGCATGTGTGCTGATAAGTGCGGATATCTATGAACGCTTGTTTATTACTTTAGCGATTGCACCAAACGTATTTGGAGGTCACCACTCACTACAACATGAGGAAACAAACTTATTTTGCCACCTTATACTTCTCAAGAATGCTGGAATGTCTTCTGAGTTGCATTTGTCGTCACAAATTTTTGTTGGTATTTTAAGATTTCCTGTGCGGCGCATGCGCGAGTGTTCAAAACAGGAAGTTAAACCTGAAATTTTCAACATGGGATTCGGATTCGCTTAGCGAGTGTGAACGCAATACCGAATCGGATTCCTTACGAAAAATCCAAATTATAGAAATGCGCATTTTGGCAACTGTAGTGTGAATGGGGTATAAGATGTCCAAAAATGTGATAATCTGAGAAAAACTGGATCATCCTATCACCCTATGAATTTCAACAATTCTCACTATGTTACTTCACATAATCATCTTAAGTTAATTTCATATATGAAATAAATAATAATACAAAATAAAAATAGGTATCAATATGAAAAACTAAGTAAATATAAGCAGGAACCTGCATGAGTGTGTAAAGTTCAAAAAACAACAAATTAAATTATGATTATCTGAGGAAAGCCGGATAATCACATCATCCGATCTAAGTTACTAAATAAAGACCCTATGAATGTACAGAGACTTGTGATAACACGTTGCACCAAATTGTTACATCAATATAATATTCTACCAAAAAATAGGACAAACATTTGACTAGATACATATATGCAAGACGAGGTGTATTATGTAGTGCGGTGCTGGGAGGTCAAACACAACTGAAGCTGTTTAACATGTTTGGGACTCTCGCTGAGTGCAATCAGCTTACTAGTAACTAAATGACTTGTCTCCTCCTGGTTATGAGTAGGATGTAGAAAAGCTGGTGATTATACAAGTACGAGAGGCGGCGTGTCATTCCATGCATTCAGAGAGAGTCCTCACAGAGTTGGAACGATCTACATAGACCAATGATGTAAATGGGAATGGCGTCATACATGCTGAAAGTCATTAATTCTGAGGTTGTCATAGAGAAAAAAAAAGCTATAAAAATGTATTCAGGTGAACTGGTTTTCTTGTGCTTCCACAGGCAGTATTTACAGTATATGATAAAAGGGCTTCTTTCAAAGCTAAAATAATCCAAAAAAAAAAAAAAAAAACTCTTCACGCTGCATTTGTGCTGGTGGAAACTATTGAGAAAATCACAATGTAATATTGCCCATACTTAGATGTGTACTTTTATTTCATTTGATATAGCTATTAAAATGTTTTTTTCAACAACATGACCAGTCAGTCATTTTATTTAAAATGTTTTAAGGGCATCTTTGTAAACAAAACCAATCCATGGACCCTAATCTCAATTTACCTTGCCTATCTGATGCTCTCTACTCACTAGTCACTGAGATTATAAGTGAAAAATTAAAAATCATTATCTTTTAATATCTTTTATAAATTTTGACTGGGCATAACACTTGTTTATGCTAAAAATACCAATAACATTTTTTACTTATAACACTATAAATAAACCGCTATAAATAATCCTGACATAAATGACTTCCTGTAAAATGTTCAAGATATGCATTCAATGTGCCCCTTAACAAATATACATACATGTTCACCTAAAGCTCATTTAATATGCTTTGTGTTATTTAATACTACATAATAAGTCCAATTTAAACTCATTAAATTTGATTTTTGTAATATACTATAACTAGTTCACCTGAACTACATGGCATCAGACTTGTGTAAAACATCTTGCACTGTCATCTTTTCAACATAATCAAGCACTGGTCATATTCTACCCGTCACAGTAAAATGTAATATGCAGCTATTTTTGGCTGGTAATGCCAACAGAAAAAGTCACGCACATCATTCTGTTCACATGGATGGCACGGAACACAGGAAGTCGTGACTATGATATAAGGTGCCTTAATGTAGGAAGATGACTTATAACAACTCTGACAACTTTAACAACAGATATTTCAATACATGATGCTGGCTAGTTTGTCTACCGAGGATAAAAATAGTCCAAGTAATTTTATAATATAAGGCCCAGAACTGAATTGATAGCAAAACTATTTTATTTCAATATCAAATATTTGTATATATTACTATGAATATCAGAAGGAAATAACCTATTAGTTGTAAGAATTTGATAAAGGGGGCTCTAGTGCTTTTTATAATTTGCACAATTAAATTCAAATCCTCATAAAAAATGTTCATTGCAAAAATAGTTTCAAGGCTATGGCTGTTGTTCATTAAGTATTGTTTCCATTCCCAAAATTGCTTTCAAGTCTATGAACACATTTCCTTACTGTGGACGTATTTTCACACTCAGCAACAGCAGTCAAATGTACAACGACATACCTCCCCCTTTCAAATCTTTCTTCATTTACACTGGCTAAAACAAGAGAACGTCATCTTTGTTCCAAATTATAGCCGTCTTCTAATGACTACTACAAGGTGATTGAAATATATGTAAACCTATCAGTTTTGCACCAATTTACCAATATATAACCAACAAGATTTCGTGTAGTTATAGAACTTTATTAAGCTAAGCTGAGCAACTAAAAATGATGTTAACAGAGTCGTGGCTGAAGCTCAACTGTCCTAAAAGTCCAGTGGCACTCTTAAGGTGAGGGGTGGTCCCCTTCCCTTTCATTGGTCAGTTCAGTATTAAATTATCCCCAGCCAACAATACGCAATAGATGTGATATAAATCTTAAACTTTGACTTTGATGTTTTAGAACTCTATCTTCATCTCCAGACGGGATCAGTTAATTGTTCCAAAACAACAATAGCTATCTATCCTGTGATGTTATCAACATACAGTGAATATAATTTAATGATCCCGACTGCAGATTAAGGTCACCATGAAGGCATTTTACTAGATATCTTATGAAATTAAAATGAGTTTCAAATTTTAAAATCATCTCTATTATAGATCTCCCTTGCTCTTGAAAATTGGTGCTCCAATTTTGTAATTATATATATCTGCCTAAATGTTTATACAACTTCATTTAATCCTACACCATACATAACTGTCCAAATTGCTGTCTACATATTCATATATATACTTTTATAAAACAATCTCTAAGGAAACATATATTTATATACAATCACATTCCCAACATTATATATTTGATTACTGTTTATCTATCTATCTGTCTATCTATCTGTCTAACTATAACATAATGGTCTAAATATACGTTTATGATTTCTTTTACTCATATATAAATATCTTTAATTTCAATTACATATATGAATATATATATAAAATCATCTCTAAGGAAACATCATGTTACAAAAACCATCTTTTAAATGTTATATATTAGTATTAATATTACTGTATACAGATATAATTATCATATTTAACTACACCCACACACACATATATATATAACCTAGCTACCATGCAGTCATTGCTGGCCCTGGTGCAAGCTTTAGGATCATATTAAACTACATCTAATCATGATTAATATATTTTTTAATGTCTAAAACTACATGATACATGAGTAAATACTTCATTTAATTAATTGACAAATGTTCAACAAATAGTTCATTGCAAAATGCAATGTCCTCATCAACCCAATGTCTTTTTTTTTTTTTTTTTTTTTACTTATGAAGTCTTTTCTTCTGTTCTCTACTGTATTGGTAACAATGTGGGCTTTAAGTGGAAACATGATATTCAGTGACTGTCCAACATTTTGGTGCGTAATACACAGATTCAAATGCTTGTTCTCATTCCATATATATATCTTAACTATCAACAGAAAGGGCATGGGTTAAATTATTATGCATTAGTAAAAATTGTGCATCATATGGTCTATTCAATACTTGTTTCAGTTTTGTGCTTTTCCATAGATTTATGGAATACTTTGTAGGCAAATGACATAAAAGATTTGTGTTTTTGCGACTAATTTGAATGTCATCCCAGTGAATAAATAAGGTTGGTAAACAATGGTCACTGAATCGAATGGACTTCACTAGATTTGTTGCAGTAATTTTCCATTGATGAGGGCAACCTTTCAATTTCGTCAAAGGAATTGTAACACATGAATCTTGTGATGAAAGTTCCAAATAAAGATAAGTTGAGTTTCTGCTATTTTTGACCCTTTTTATGATATACATCACGATTAGAATGCATATTACTCCATATGGTGCCAAATGTAAGTACTGGGTTAAAAACGAAAATTTATGCTCAGTTGTTGGGTTGCTGACTGTTGACGTAGAAACCGTTTGATCAGTGAAAATGAATGTTGGTGCGGTCGGTGCTGCTCGTACAGCGTTTACAGAAAACATGGCCATTTGTAACATTCTTAATTTGTAACTAAGGCAAATGGTAATTATTAAACATAATCCTGATAATGCTACTGCACCTACACTCAATATATTATGAAAGGATAAAAAGTTTGTGCTGACTTCATCAGACAGGGAAAATTCACCATCCAAATAAGGCTCAAGTAGATTACTATAAATTTTGGTTTTGTTTCTCATGGCATTGGCAACTTTTTCGACATTAAGACTTTCCTTTTTATCTTGTGCAATGAATTTTGAGAAATTGTGTGAGAACATATTTAGGTCTGGTAATTGTACGTTTGGAACGTCACTAAAAAGAGTAGATGAATTTATATTGTCAAAAGCTTCATTTCCTCTAAAAAAATGTTGAAGAAGAGCCATATTGATAGGATATAATGTTTTGGTAGAGTCAAATTCAATGCAATATTGCAATGGGGGAATGAAGTGAGTCGGAATTTCAGAGGAGCATCCACATGGGATTTGGATTGTACAAAAGTGACAACCTGGAATTGTAAATGTATCATTTTGACAGGTGATTTTGATTGCAGTAACATTGATGGCCAAAATATGTCCATTGTGTAAAGACACAAGATTTGGTTGTATAAAATCAGACATGAATCTAAAGTTGCAGAGATTTTTTATTTTTGATTTCTGATCTGATATTAAGGCAGTTAAACATGTTGGTTCTTGTCGTAAGGTTATTTCCTCTAGTTTACAAATTTTCTTTGCATCTCCTGAGCATTGTTGAAAATTTTGTAAGGATAACGGAATATGTTTTTGAGATTGTAAAGACACAGCTATCAAGTCAGGAACGTTTTGTAGCTCAGTTGTAAAATGTGTGCTATCATTGATAGGCATTGCAAATGTATTAACTTTATAAACTGAAAAAGTTTCAGGTACTGATGTCAGAGGGAATTTCATAGTGATGATGATATTTGAGTCATGTTTAGAAACGGAGTACTTTGCATATGAATAAATATAATTTAAATCAGTTGTGGCCAGATGCAGAGATGAATTTTCCTGTTTCAGGTGTTTTTCAATTTCTTTGATGGTAGCGGTTATAACAGATGGGGGAATAATTTTGGATGACAATGTTCCATGAATCAGGTTTTCAATTCCTAAATTTGTATTTTGTATTTGTAGGTTTAGCTTGCTTGAAATTGTTTGTTGTTTTTGTAGTTGAACCAGTAACTGAGTTGCTATTGTAATTTCGCTATCTAGTGTTTTAATGTCACCGCCCAGTATCATATCAATGTCATGGTTTTCTTTTAATTGTGTTGCAAAATTGTGAAATCTTTGATTTTGGATAGTAATGACAGAGGACAATTTTTGAGTAATTCCTTCAAAATTGGAAAGTGCCATGTTTTGCCGTTTTTGTAACTTATTTATATGCTGGATGACTCGATTTACATCATTTTCCGTTGCAACGCCAAATAAATTACCAGCTATTTCACCAATGACAGGCAAGAGGGACCTTTTGTTTCTGTTTTCAATACTTGGGATTAATTTGGAAACTTCCCGATGTAGAACATCCAATTGGTGTTTTGAATCATGGAATATTCTTTCGGCTTCACCTGATGCTTTTACGATTAATCCGCAAATCTGATCTGAAATTCTACCTTCGCAATTTCGTGTAAAGGTTGGCTTTATATCCATTTTTGGTAATTTAAATGTAAAAGTATGTAACCAGTAGTGGGTCATGATCCGCATTTTGGCTATCTCCTGAAATGTCGTACCATAATTGATACGATTAATGACCTGATTGTTGACACCTTCTACTGCAGCTGACATGGAGCCTAAAATCAGCATGATCATCATCAACTTTGTCCATGCAGCAACTCCACCTATGCCACTGCTTTCAGTTGAACCTATAGTGAAGAGGAAAAGAAGAAAATGAGAGAAAACCATAACTTTGCTTTAAGCTATCAAGTTTTGGTTATAAAGAGAAAAAAATTTGAAAGGATAGTATCGGTTCAACCTAACAGCTTTGGCATATAATGGATTTACGTCTTTATCTCTAACGCATATTTTTTTATGATTTATACACAAATTAGTCACTTATAAATTAAATATCTTTCAGTAACCAGAGTTCAGATCAGATGCAAGTTAAATAGCATGCAGGTTATGCTTCAGAATTTATTGTTTTATAAATTAGATATCATTATTTCTTTTATACGTAACAAGTGGAGGTCTCTTTCTCTTTTTACCGTCTAGAGTATATTGTTGGTGAAATATGTTAATCAGTACATTTGGTATTAGGTCTTCATGTAACCAGTCTCTTTTTGATTTGTCTTTGTACTTCACTAGGTAATATCTTTTGCCTCTTGTTTTATTTTTTGAAGCTTGTAGTAATTTTTCGATTTGAGGCTTTTGATTTTGTGATTCCTCTGAAATATTTGTGGCGTTTTGTTCTATATGGAGATCACCGGTTTGATTTGCGTCATATTGCTCTAATTGTGGATCCTCAGTTTGATTTTGTTCATTCTGCACACGATGTTGTGGGTATTGTCTTCTGATACTTTGGTTAAAGTAACTTTTGAGTCGGTTGGCATGAACAGGATGTTTGAGAACTTTGTTATCATTATCATTTCGGAGGATATAGCTGTAGGGTGCAACTCGTCTCACAATAGAATACGGGCCAGTGAATTTCTTTTGCAGTTTAGGGCTAAGTCCTTTTGGTACTGTAGGGTTGTGAAGCATGACTTTGCTGCCAATAACAAATTTTGGTGTTTTTGCCTTTTTATTATATTGTTTCTCATTCACTTTTTGGTTTTCAAGTTTGATTTTGTGAGCAAGATTTCGTCCAATTTCCAAATCTTCTAATTTTGTTTCTAAAAAGCTTTTCACTGTTTTTGGAACTGAATTTCTAGGAACCATTGTGACATCAAAAGGCGTTCTCATTTCTTGTCCAAAAAGGAGGAAAAATGGTGAGTGTTCTGAGCCACCTGAAGGTGTCATTCTGTAAGACATCATTACAGCAGGTAACATGGTAGCCCAATTGGATTGTCTTTTGTCACTGTATGCTCTTAAAGATTGGCCAATGTAGCTGTTCATTCTTTCGCAACAAGAATTTGATTGTGGGTGGTAACTGCTTGTAAAATGTTGTTTTACTTGGAACAGGTCACAGATTGCTTGGACAAGTTTGGATCTGAAATTAGCACCGCGATCAGACACTAAAGATCTTGGGGCTCCGTAACGAGAAAATATGTGTTCATAAAGAACTTTCGCTACTTCTGTTGCTTCTTGTGATCTAAGTGGGAAAGCTTCTGGCCATTTTGAAAATGATTCTACAACGAGTAAAATATATTTGAAACCATCGGATGTTTTTGGTAATGGTCCAAGTATGTCAATGTGCCACCGATCAAAAATGTCAGCTACAGGGAGGGGTTGTAAAGGAGCAGGATGGGCATGGCTATTGCGTTTTGCTTCCTGACAGATCTCACAAGACTTTATGTAGTTTGTTATATCAGAATACATGCCAGGCCAGGTGTATTTTAGCCTGATTGCTGCAAGGGTGCGTTCAAAACCTTGATGTGACCCACCAGTAGCCGAGTCATGGTATGCTTGAAGGACATCATTTCTGTATTCGGGAGGTACTACTAACTGTAAAGTCACTTTGTTTTGATTGTTTTTCCTACTAGCTCGTGACTCGTAGATGTGGTACAATAAGTCAGCTTTCAAACAATAGTTACTTACAAAATTGTGAGCTTTACTTGTAAGTGGGTACTCTGAGGATTCAACAGCATCAATAATTTCTCTGATTTTTGGACATTTACGTTGACAGGTTTGCAAAGTACTAGCACCAATTGCTACTTTGAGGTTTTTGCCATTTTCTTCCCCATTGTACAAAAATGAAATTTCAGCCCAATTTCTTTGAAAAATTTGATCACTGGTCACCCGTGTTTCAATGAGGTTTACCTGAGCCTTTGTTTCAGATGTATCGCTTTCATAATTTTGGCGAGATAAGCAATCTACAGGATTATTTTCACCCTTTTTGTATATGATGTCAAATTCAAACGCTTGGATATCCAAGGCCCATCTTTCAAGTCTTTTGTTTGTTGTTACTTTGCTTTGCAACCAAACCAGAGGCTTGTGATCAGTTATTACTTCAAATTTGTTGTTTGTAAGATATTGTTGGTATTCTCGAATTGCTTCAACTAAAGCCAAACATTCTTTTTCTGTAATGCACCATGACTTTTCGTGTTTTCGGATGGATCTGCCTCCATAAGCTATTGCATGCTCTCTGCCATCTGCACCTACTTGGCTTAACATATACCCAATTGCAAAGTCAGAACTATCGGTAGTTACTTTGAAAGGCTTATTCATGTCAGGAAATGCCAGGATGGGTGTTGAAGAGAGGGCTTGTTTTAGTTGTTTGAAGGCAGTTTCACATTCTGAGGTCCATT
The DNA here is from genome assembly GCF_001039355.2 of Lingula anatina. Next base: position 195,385 of record NW_019775014.1, on the reverse strand, counting down.
CAAAGTCAACATCTTTTCTTGTCAGTTTGTATAGTGGTGAAGCAATTTTGCCGTAATTTTTAACAAATCTTCGGTAATAATTGCACAATCCTAACATGCTTCGTACTTGTTTAGGGTTCTGGGGACGAGCAATTGCTTTTATTGCATTAATTTTATCATTGTCAACTTCTATGCCTTGCTTTGATATTGTATGTCCTAAAAATGTGACTTTTGGTAAGGCAAATTTGCATTTTTGAGGTTTTAGTTTTAGGTTGAATTGCTTGAATCTCTCAAAAATTTGTTGTAGTGCTTGTAAATGTTCATCAAAATTTTTGCTGAATATCAAAATGTCATCAATGTATGCCAAAGCAATATTCCAGTTGAGGTCACTGAGGACATGAGCCATTGCTGATTGGTAGTAAGTACCAGAATTTCTGAGACCAAAAGGGACGCGTTTAAACTGAAATTGTCCATGATGTGTGATAAATGAAGTTTTCTCTCGGGCTTCCTCTGAAAGGGGTAATTGCCAAAAACCACTTGTCATATCAATAGATGTAAAAAGTGTTGGTTGTTTTTCACCTACTGTTTCAAAGACATCTTCAAGGCGTGGTAAAGGGAAATGTAAGGGTTTTGTAACATTGTTCAAGCGCCTGTAATCGATTGCAAATCTGTATGATTGATCTTTCTTTTTAACTAGAACAACAGGGGCTGCCCATTCAGATGTAGAGGGCTCAATAATGTCGTTTTCCAACATTTCTTTGGTTTGTTTCATAGTTTCGGCTCGTTTTTCAGGAGTTTGTCGGTAAAACGTTTGTCTTTGAGGCTGGGCATCACCTGTTTCAATTTTTAGACCTGGGCCCGGTTGCACCAACAGGGCGTAAATTTACTCGGCTACGACTGTCGTAAACCGCAACGCCTGGCGTCCGTGCGACAGGTTTACTCTCCCTGCTTACGCCCGTTGCACCAAGACAAAAACTGATGGTCGTAACTACGCCCGAGTAACGCTCCGTTGCATCACTGGCAAACAATACGTGAATGAGGAGTTCTCAGCTGCAGTCATAATAGAATGATGACATAGATAAACACAAAAGGAGCATTTCAGTGACGAAGAAATTCATAAGCTAAATTATTCCATATTGATTTAGAAATAAGAACGTTGAAATACGTTAACTTTGCTGTTGCCTTGGATATATACCAATAAAATCGTAAATATATTCAGAATCAAAATATTGTTATAGTGTGATATGTATGCTGTTATAGAATGCTGTTGTAAATGAGAAAAAAGCGTTGGAGGCAGTACGTATTTTTATTAATGGATTTGAACACCTTCACATTTGTAATCGAAACTACTGAGTCTGAAAATAATGCAAAAAAGTCAGCATTGCTTTCTTTTTATAATTTTACAACAGTGCCGACAATTTCATGACCTTTTTTTATCTATGGTTACACCGTGAGGTATCATTTAATTCAATGGATCTTACATCTTGGAGATTGAGAAATACAAGAGACCTAATACATATTATATGAGCCTTAAAATGTTGATATTTTGAGCTTTTGTATCTATGTTTATATACCGTAAAATATGAATGATATAAAATGTGAATAAAAAATGACTATAGTTAGTTATGGTTTGTCAAAAATTGTGAAAAGAATTAAAGAAACCGTACTGCTGAGAGCCAAGGCGTGTCGACATGAGTGGTAAAATTTAATTTGAACACATGCATATACATGTACATGGCTACACACATAATGTATTTAATAATCAAATATATATATATATATATATATATATATATATATATATATATATATATATATATATATATATATATATATATAATTAGTTTTTTAAAAACCAAGCTACATGTATGGAGACGGAAGTTTTGTGTAAGAAACAAACAAGTAACAACCCACATAATCTACGTTAACTACAATAATTGTCATCAAACTCCCTCTGCGCCAGCCTAGCCATAGTGCAAAACGAGCTACGACCGACTTACTCCACCTAACTAGCAGGCGTAAATTTACGACAAAGTTAAGACCGACGTAAACACTACTCCAGTTTGGTGCAACTGGCTTTTCTCGGGCGTAGCATTTTGCGCCCGGTTTACGCCGGCGCAACTGCTACGCCTCACTTACGACCGGTTGGTGCAACCGGGCCCTGGAACTTTTCCTAAACCTAATTCACTGACATCTGTGGCAAAAATATCTCTGTTTTGGCCAAGGAAATCTAACAAAATGTTCTTTTGTGCATCATTTAAATTTGAATTTTCTAAATTTATACCAAGACTTTTCGCTTTTTCAATAAAATCCTCAGCTTTGTGCTCTTTTGTTTCGGTTGGTATGTGATTCATTTCGTTTTGTATAGAGTTGATGTGAGCATTTGGGTTTGAGCATGATATATCATCAACTGACACTGGAAAAACTTTTGCCAAAACTGCATTCTTTTTGATCTTATAAAATTCATTAGTTGGGTTGTAAATTCTACATACACCTTTTGAGATGTTGCAAATACTTCTAGCAATGTAGTGTTTATTTTCTACAGGTTCCAGTAATATTGTGTGGACACTAGTGTTCTTTGTACGAGCAACACGTAAAGGAATTTGTACTTCTGATCTAGGAGCAACAGTAACAGAGCATAAAGAGCGTGCATAACCCAAATAATTGGCCTTTTCAGTTTGAATTTTGTCATTTGATTTTTCGAAAGTTATGGTATTGGATCCTGGAGAAATATTTGCAGAAAACTTTTTCAGAAAATCCAGTCCTAGAATGACATTTCTCGGTAAATGATGAAAAACATGAAGAATTTGTGAAAAATTTTGATTTTCAATGGAAAATTTGACTTCAACTGCACCTATGATATTCAGTGGTTGACCAGTTACTCCTAAAACCTGGGATGTTTGAGGTCTGACATGACTATAAGAATTTTTATCCAATTTTGACAAAAGTTTGTTGGAAATACAAGACATTGATGCACCAGTATCTACAAGAGCATAAACAGGAATTTTGTTAATTTTGATGACAACCAAATTATGATCCACTGGATCTGCTTTTAAAATTGCATCTATGGAATGATTTTTTGTATTGGAAATCTGCATATTACGCCCGTACCCCTAATGTGATTGTGACTTGCACATTTTTGCGAAATGATTTAGTTTTTTACACTTATGGCACTCTTTACCCATTGCTGGACAATCACTGATAAATCTATGTTTCCACCTACCACATCTCCCGCATTCTTCTCTCCGTTCAGGTGACCTTCCTCTAGGCGACTGGGAATGTCTTCTTTCTCCTTGTTTTATTATCGGTCGTCCTCGTGGGGCTGGTTCAAAAGTCACGGACTTCTGTTTGTTTTCTAGAATGTTGATCCGATTCATCAGGCTTTGGATCAAGTTCCCTTCTGCAGTAGCTGCACTTGCTACTGCAGGTTTGAAACTTATTTCTACCAAGGCTGCTGCTTGGTGCAGCTCAGCCATTGTCTGAACTTGTTTCTGAATGATGAAAGGCCGGATTTCTGGTCTGAGCCCATTTATACAGGCACAAATCAGACTATTGTCATCTAATGTAGTGCTTCTCCCCAGTTTCCTCATCCTTGTGAGGAAATCTACTGCTGTCTCTGCGTCCCCCTGTTTTTGGTGAAACAGTTCAACAGTTTTCTGCAGCTTCATTTGCTGGGTTTGTTGAAAAGAATTTAGAAATTCTTCTTTAAATAAGGTGAAGTCTTTTCTTACTCTTTCTGGTAGAGCTTGAAACCATAGTTCTGCCCTTTTTTTTAATAAGAAAGGCAGATACTGCGTTTTATCTGGCTGATTGGCCACAAACGCCTCATACCTTGCAAGCCAGTGTTGCGGTTCCTCCTCAACGTCCCCATAAAAGGGATCTGGGGTAAAAAAAGTGGGAAAGGTAACAAGCACTTGGGCTTGTTGCTGGGGAAGAGGCTCTTCTTGTCTTCCATTCGCCATTCCTGCTGCCGCTGCGCTCCTAGTATTCACCCTGTTATTGTTTGGCTGGCTCATGAGAGGTTGTATAGGGATCTTCCACTTGTCTTCACCAGTATAACCAACAAGATTTCGTGTAGTTATAGAACTTTATTAAGCTAAGCTGAGCAACTAAAAATGATGTTAACAGAGTCGTGGCTGAAGCTCAACTGTTCTAAAAGTCCAGTGGCACTCTTGAGGTGAGGGGTGGTCCCCTTCCCTTTCATTGGTCAGTTCAGTATTAAATTATCCCCAGCCAACAATACGCAATAGATGTGATATAAATCTTAAACTTTGACTTTGATGTTTTAGAACTCTATCTTCATCTCCAGACGGGATCAGTTAATTGTTCCAAAACAACAATAGCTATCTATCCTGTGATGTTATCAACACACAGTGAATATAATTTAATGATCCCGACTGCAGATTAAGGTCACCATGAAGGCATTTTACTAGATATCTTATAAAATTAAAATGAGTTTCAAATTTTAAAATCATCTCTATTATATAATCATAGAGCTAACTGTTTCTTCATAATACCTGTGTCCTATTTTCACTGAAAATGATGATTTATAAACATCGTCACAAAATACCAAGCAAAAATATTGTAATTTAAGAAAACAGGAAAACAGCCTCTTACTCACTGATGTCAGTTACTAGTATTCCTACTTCCCCATTTTCTAGGAACAATGAGTGCTGTTAATCAGCATGAGGCACCCTATCTGAGGACACGATAAGATAACCCCAATCCCCCTCCTAATTCCTGTCTGCCAAAAAATAGGTTGTCTGGTGATTAGCAAGAATGGAAAGCAGCCAATTTGGAGTGTGTCCAGCAAAATTTGTACCTTAATAAAACCAGTACTCAGATAACACAAACGAATCAAGAAATAACTTGTTTTGGGGTAGTAAAAAAGAATGGTTTGAGATGTGAAAGATTTAAACGTCAGGCTTGCAGTGTACACAGCCTTACAAATATGGCTGATTGCACACTGAAAAAAATATGCCATCAATCATTTTAACTACTTAGTCATCATGTCTCTAAAATTTTTCTTTAGCACTTCAAATAATTATTTTGGAGTCCCTTTGAAAAAATCGATTTGAACCAAGAGATGTGATTTGACAGTTAACAATAGAGTAAACACAAGAGATGTACCTAGTACGGCAAAGTACATATTTTGGCAGGACACATCCGACAATCAGTAATCTAGTTTAATTTTCTGAACCCTTATATAAACAGGAAGGTTGACTTAATGAGGTTGTGAATGGGGAAGTAAAGAAATTTTCTGCAAAAGGATATAAGTTATATACCACCTGTGACTTTTTATATACATTTTGAACATTAAATGGCTCTTTTTTATGGCAAAATGCAAGTATAATGACTTTCTTTAACTTGTGTTTTACATCAATAAGTCTACATAATATATTTGGATTTTAAACAATATCATAATATTAACAATGATATTATTGCCTCTGCTGAGAGCCAGGTTATGTTTTTTGGCTTTGTTTTAACAAATTAAAATTAACAACTTAACTTTAAAAGTTATGGACCTTAGTAATTAATATTTTCAATGACTGACTGCCACTGGATGGACTTGTGACTATGTTTCTCCCTCTGGGTCAGAATGAAATGGGGCTGATCCTGATCTAGGACATACTACTCTTTCATAAACGGGATGTGCTGTCTCATCGCTTGGCAGCAGGGAAAAAAACTGGCAGTGAAAGATATTATTTTTGTGATAGTTTTCAATGCCTCATGTGACAGGGGTTATCTCTTTATCAGTGTTGTTCTCCCAGTTACCCTTTTTTCAAAATAATGATATTATCTGCATGGATACACTATCTGCCTATTTACTCTCTTACATCCTCCTCCCCCCCCCCCCTCCCCCATATCTTTACTCTTACTCATTGGTATTTGAATTAAAATAAAATAAAAAAAAACTGTCATTCTCAGGTTCCAGTATAAGCAGCAAGGTTTTTAAGCAACATATGTATTATGGTAAAATTTTTTTCACTTAGAAATTAAATATTAGGTGTTTAGCTTTTCAAAATTATCAACAGGCTAATTTTCAAGTATGACCAAATTTTCAAAGTAAAAAAAATATATATGTCGAGAAAGAATGGTCTTTTGACAAAATATTTTCAAGTTCTTACTGTATGTAGTTAAACCATGAGTCAGACGGGTTGTACAGTATTCTCTGCGATAATGTTTACAACTACATAGTCTAAGTCACGACCAAAACACACTTTACTTTTTATTGTATGCCCAGGCATGTCTGCATCATATCTGAATAAATTAAATGCCTGGCTGCCTGTAAATTTTATACCTAAGGCTGAAAGAGCAACAAATAACTTCGCTTTTTTTGTACAGTACCTCTGGATAATATAATACTGGCACTAATCTAATAGGATTATTTCTTTTTAAAAATTATATTCAACTTACGTTGCCAACAAGAAATAACATTTAATTATGATATATAGTAGTTTAATTAGCAATATATTTTGTTTCAGGTACCTAGCTGCTCAGACACGTTATTATCTGGAATTCCATTTTATTCATAAAGTGGTTGCATGTAACTTTTTCACCAATAACAAAAGAAAGGGACTAACTTATTATTCAATTTAAAAACTAAGTCATGTTTGTGACAAAAACTGAGAAAGAACTAGATTTGACAAATTATTTAATTATCAATTACATATATTTCTGAAATACACTTAATTACATTAATTACCCCCTAGTAGCTTGAGTAGGCGTGCATGACATTTTAGCCATTTACACTGAATGCAATTTAGAGAGAATCACCCCCCTTCCCCAGAGATAGACCGACGACGAGTTTATGTGGACGCTCCCATACAACTAACTTACAGTAAAAATGAGATTTAAAAAGGTAAATCAAAGCACTAGTATCAGACTATATATCGAGAATATAAAAGGTGAGCAGCTGTGTTATTTTTAAATTTTTAAATAAATGAAACATGAAAGAGAAAGAAACATTACCGCTAAGTCAACGGATGCTGTGGTAACATAACTACTGCAGTAGTAGTGTGACTAAGGTTTGTTTGCCAACTTTCCCATTACACGCAAGTTGGCACGAGGAGAATCTAGTTCTTACCGAGCAAAAACAAAAAACATTTGCCTTAATTTTAAAAATTATTACAAAAATAAGTTGATTTTAATGTTACAAATGTCTTATTCAAATATATGATCAATAAAAAATAGTTTACCGGGATTTATGAAATAAATTTAAAACTCACACTCTGCAGTTAGTAGTTTTGCCTGTCCTCCAGCACGTTTGTTTTTCATGGAATCATCCAATGAAACGGATTCATTTTCTTCTCTGCTGAACGACTTAAAATACCAACTTCCGCTACTTCCGGCGAAAGAAACGTGAGCGAGAGATACACGTTGTAACAACAGAAACATACATCGTGAGAAATATACCGGGATTTAATCTCGTCGGTACTCGGTTTTGATGATTTTGCATAAAAAAAGAAAATACGAAAATCATTAAGGAAGTTGTGAGAGAATCGCTGAGTTAAGAACGCCGAGAGGCTACTTGATTTTTTTCTGTGCTGATGTTGAAGCGTTTCACAAAGTGACAAACACAAGCTTTCAGCATGGTGAAACAGTTTTTCAGTAAGTATATATAAATTTTTCCAATTAGCATGAGGCATGATTTGAAAATAAGATATGGTTTATTCAACCAAAGGTAAAGCAAGATATGTAAATTATTTAGATGTTTTGTCATTATATTTATATTTATGTGAATTGAAATTGTTTTTTATTTTAATTTTTGTAATTTAAATTAATTTGTTAATTGATTTAAACCATTCTGTCAAATTGATAAATGCTCATATTGTGGAGATGTTATTTTCAGAAAAGAGGAGCAAGAGGCTAACATGTAGAAAAAAATACAAAATAGAAAGAAAGGTAAAGTAAAACTGATTACAACTTTTTGAGGTGACAGTCAGATTTGGTAGTGTATTTAGAATGCTAACTAGACTTTCATATTTGTAGCAACATTGATCTTTTGAAATACAGTAAACTCTTTGAAATCACTGATGCCAAATTGCACTGAATTTAGGTACAGTGTTAAATGTTTGGTGTGTAAAACTACGATTTCTTTTCATACATGTAGCCATATTGATACTGATCAGAATTAATAACATTGAAACCGGGCTTCATTTTTTGTAATGGTATGTTTGTTTACTTGTTTATTAAAAGAAAAATTTTCCAGGTTAGAGAACACAACAGAAAGAAGAAAAAAGAAGCAAAGAACAATCCCAACACTAAATGTGGGTTCATGCTTTTGTCATTAACAGTTGGCAGTAAACATGAAGATAACAACCATAATAATAATTAGATAATAAATCATTTAGTACACACAGTATATGTTGCAATCAACATGTCAGTCATAAGTTTTATATCTTGATTTATCATATTTTTATGCCAGAGATTGATAAAATAAGCAAAAGTTTGGTTGTTTTTTTAGTCCACAAAACGCATGTCTTTTTCAGCTAAAAGAAAAGATGTGGCTGTCCCAAACAGTTTGCCTTTTAAAGAAGAAATTTTGAAAGAAGCTGAAGACAGAAAGAGAAGGGTATTACAATGTATAAGTTCATATATTTCATAGAGTGATTGACGGATCTTGGAAGTTACTGGAATTTATGTTCCTTGCACACATTAGTTTGCCATTATTTTTGACCCACTCTCCTCCAAATCCTATGAAATTTTTTCTTGATTATGTGCTAATTCATGGGACATGGGGATCTCTTGGATGGCTCCAATTGTAATATGAGTATGTCAGGATAAGAATAGCATTAACTTACTGAACCTGAGGCCGCAGGTACTTGCTGGGATTATCGAAAGCACATTGAAAATTCAAGGTAATGAATTATTTTACAGTTAGAAGAAGAACAGCAACGTCTGAAAGACAAGAGGAAAAAAGACAGACAAAAGATCTTGGATAAAAAGAGAAATTTAGCCAGTCTTGCTCAAGATGCACAGAAAAGAACAGAGGAATATGAGAGAAAGGTAAAGCATTGTTTACAGGCATCTTGTATCATGAAAATAATGCTATTTATTAAAACTGTCTGCATCGTTGTTCGTTGTGGCTGTCATTATCCTTAAATCATTATTCTTTATTAATATATTTTGTAGCAATCTTTGGTTTCTCTTTTAAATCTGTGCATACCAAGTAAATGAGTAATTGAATAAGCATTAAGTTTTAATCTTACCGGATTTAATATACTTCTTAGTAGATTAGAAAGTTAAAAGAAATGAAAATGGTATGGAACAATATTGTTCACATTCTAAGTACACTTTAGTTGAAATATCACTTTGATGTGTCACTTTTAAAAATTACTTATTTCCCAGAATGCTCTGTCGGGGGAGGAGTTGTCCGCCGCTCTGACTGGCGGAAAACCCGTGGAGTCATCTCTCAAAGCTTACTACAAAGAGTTTAAAAAGGTAAGAACAGTGATGGTATATTAGTCAAAGACTGGTATGTACAGACTTATATTGTCATTGGCTTTTTGTCACATTTTGTATTAAGTTAATAAACTGTGCTTTATATCAGAAAAAAAAACTATAATAGCAGGCTTGATATTTTTTCTTGTAGTAAGAATGTATCATTGTTAGTTTTTGAAGAAAAATTCCTCATGCTAGTTTTCTTCCAGTATTTAAACTTCAACAAAGTAATAAAGTGTATTGAAAAAGGATAAACTTCAACAAAGTAATAAAGTGTATTGAAAAAGGATTTTGTGGTCTCTAGGTAAGATGATAAAACAGAATCTAAATAATGAGAGCAATGTTCTTAGTTATTAAGATGGTGGATCCAACATAGTACATGGCTCTTGTCTCTACAAGTCTTCATCAAAAATAAAAATGCAATTAGAACTATTAATCCCTGTGTCGCCATATGTTTTATAATATAGATGTAGTTAGATAGCTCTGTGTCTGAAGGTGTTTCATAATAAAGGTGTCATTAGACCCATTTATCACTGTGTCTGCAGGTGATTGAGGCAGCAGATGTCATTCTGGAGGTGCTGGATGCCAGGGACCCTGTGGGAAGTCGCTGCCCCCAGGTGGAGCAAGCAGTGATCAGCGCAGGGGCAAACAAGAAACTTGTGCTAGTCCTCAACAAAATTGGTAAATTTGATTTAATTTATATTTGATAAAAGTGAATTGGAGGGACAAAATCTTGGCTAAGCAACTCTTAAAATTGCTCGAGAGAAGCAAATGGGGGGAGGGGTGGCTTGATGTCCTTATCAAGCAATATATTGTCATGATTTAGTACTGGTTATGTTTTAAGACTTATTTAGATAGCATGAGTTAGAGAAACTTGTCTACAGCTCTTAAAACTGCTGAAGGGAAGGGAAGCTTAAACCCCATGTCAGGTAAATTGTTGAGGAAAGATTCATTGTTTTTAATAGAGTTACATAAGCAAGAGACGCTTACTGTTTTCTTTGTTCTGATACCAGTTTGCTATATTGTATGATGAGGCACTTGGTGTATATTATTGTAAACACTTTATTACAACTTTTACCAGATCTTGTTCCAAAAGAGAATGTTGAAAAGTGGCTGACCCATTTGAGAAATGAATTACCCACAGTTGCCTTCAAAGCATCAACTCAGACACAGAAAGAAAACTTGGTGGGTAACTAGTGTACCAAGAAATGGTTTTATTGGAATTATAGACAGTTGCATTGAAATATAGTTTGATTTCGTGATAATTAGATACTGGCTTTTCTTAGTATTTTGTTGACTGGTTCATCTAGATCTTATCTAGTCTAGTTCATATCAGGTTCTTGTTAATCTCTATTAACTCTGGTGTAGTATTATTTTCATACTAGAATGGATCACATATGTTTTGCTTAAAATGATTTAACATTTGTTACTGAAAATACTTTTAAAAATTACTAATTCTGCACACATTTTTGCTTAAAATTGTAACAATGTGCAAATTGGAAATTTAGCAAAAGTAAGTCACTTGAAACAGTGTATTAAGTCCAGATTGCCTTTAGAAGCCCTTGATGGAAAAAAAATTTAACTTGATTGTAACATATTAGAGACTAGAAAATAATCCATATTATTGTTCAAACTAAATTTCTAAATCACATCAGATATTTAATAATAAGATTCTTTAATCAATTTATTTTGACCACAATTATACAGGGGCAGAGTCGAGGCTCACTTCAAAAGACGACAGAAGATCTGCTGAAGTCAAGTCGCTGTGTAGGAGCAGACGCTCTCCTGAAGTTGCTAGGCAACTATTGTAGAAACCAAGACATCAGGACAGCTATTACTGTGGGGATTGTGGGTAAGGGAAGGAAAACTTGACGTGTTTGGAAGAAATTACTAGACAATGAAATCAAGTTGAAATTGAACCAGGCCAGATCAGATCTTTGTCCCTAATTTACAGAACATGAATTAATTTTTGTGTGATTGAAGCTCATTTTATCCCAAATGAGATAAATGTTACTCACAGAAATGCATTTACTTGATAAACAATGTGTTAGGTGTGACATGTTGTCACAATTGTCTCCTACAGGGTTTCCTAACACAGGCAAGAGCAGTATCATCAACAGTCTGAAGAGGTGTAAAGCATGTGGTGTGGGCGCCACTCCTGGTTTCACCAAGTGAGTAGAAATCATGGACGAACCATTTCTATTTTATTTATGTCTACTTCAGGACATTGTACTTATTCACTCACTACTTAAGAGAATAAGGAATATGCCTTAATTAGTCACCAGTAATTTTTTTCAAACAGATAAAAAATGTGACTCTTGGCAATACGCATATGTCTCTAGCTCTTAACAAATGCAACCCAATACTCATTACTCCGTTGAAAAAATAATTTCCTTGCCATTTGATGAGATTGAAGATACACAAACATTTGAATTGAAGAAAACATTGCTTTAAATTTATGAGAAATCAAGGAAGACAATTTAATGCTCTCATAAGTTTGCATTATAGGTAAAGAAAAAAACTCGAATTTTGAATTTAAGTAAATTTGGTAATTGGCTTAGTGACTTCATAACAGAAAATTCTTCTCTCCTGCAGGACCATGCAAGAAGTCCATCTTGATAAACACATCAAACTGCTGGACAGTCCAGGTATTGTCATGGCAACGGGATCCTCGGACGCTTCAGTAATTCTAAGGAATTGTGTGAAGGTAGGAATAACCTGGAGTCACTTTACTCTTTTAACATTACACAGCTGATGGAATTCTTCCCTCACTTTCATATATTATAAGTGAGTTATTTCTTTTGTGTGCCTAATCCAGCTGGTGGTACATGCCCAGGAGGTGGTATCACATCTCTGATCTTCTAGTTTACAAGAGTTATGTAAATGTTTCAGATTGAGACTCTCCCTGACCCCATTTCTCCAGTAGAGGCCATCATGCGGAGATGTAGCAAGCAGCAGGTGAGTAGAGAAATAATGTCCAGTGAGAGAAAATGGAACCTGCTGCTCTTCTTCACGTAGGGGTCCCCTTTCCTTTCACTGGGCACTATTCTTGGTAGTCCCCTCAGGCCTGTGCCCTATTTGTTACTTCGCCTATTTGTTACTTTACCCCCTACACACGTATACTGGCAGTGGCTGAAAGTTATTTTAAATTAGCTGATTCAAGAAGGTGAACAAAAAAATTAGAAATTACTTCAAACGTGAAATAAAAATTAATTTGGCTTGAAAGGTATTCAGAACCAATACCATGAATGGACAAATTGCTTTTAAGATACATATTCTGATATGCAGATGTCGAATTAGTTTTATGTGATATACAAGTTTGCATATCCAGCAATCAGATTAAGATAATTGAAATGCACCTGGCTGATCTTTTATGATAAATGGACCAATTTCTTGGATGTTTTATCTCTCAGTTGATGCTCCACTACAATGTCCCAGACTACAAGGACGTTCAGGAGTTTCTGTCTCTGCTGGCCACCAAGATGGGCAGATTGAAGAAGGGAGGAGTGCCAGATGTGGA